>WAAE01022259.1:0-89095 GCA_013400495.1 Nicator chloris
GTTCATTATAAAAGAAAACATAGATACTCTCATTAAAAGATATTTTTAGTAGTCTAGTGAATGTTAGTTGGGTGAATATCATCCAACTATTCTTTTCTTTACTGTTTTAGATTATTTTAGGTTGCCAGTCTCCTCGGAATTTTTATTTCACCATGTCCTTTCTGAACATGAGTGCCCTTTCCAGGTACAGTTTGTAGCCCCTAGGCAATCTTTTGCTTCTGCTATTGCAAAACCTTACTCACGGTTCTGCTGAGAGTTTTGCAAATAGCCAGAGGGTTGTAAAGTGCTGCTGAAAGAGCAGCCTCACACAAAAGAGCAATTAAAACCTTACTGTTTCCTTCAAATTATTTTTTCTCTGTCTTGTACTATATGCTGTTAGCTAGAAGTGTCTTTATTTTTAAAAACTGCTACTATTTCTTTTGTATATTAATTAATTTATGGCTTGTGTTTCAGCTGATCCCCGAAGTTTTTCCATCTAAAACTGTTTGCACACACTATCACAGTTTCCACTGTCCAGGGAGTTATCTGAGGAAAGGTCACTTATTTGTGATTGTTACTCAGCGAAAATCTGCTGAAGGAAAAGCAAAAGGCTGTATTATAATTAAACATTGATTCTTCTACAGTTGAAGTTGTGAGTAATAGAGAATGCAAAAAGTAACTTCCCCTGAATGGGAAGCTGCTGGAAATTGAGTGTTACATGGGCTCTATTTCCTTAGTTCTAGTACTACAAGAAGATAAGCTCATTATGACTTGTTTCCACCCTGGCTTTCTTTTGAAGCCAGAGAAATTCAGCTTCAGAGGTCTTTGCTGGCCTATCCAACAGCAAGTTCGAAGTCACTAATGTGTTCATGTGCTATGGTAGTACAAGGTTTTAGAAATTCATGAAGTTGATGTTAATTTAATGTTCTATTTTTCTGAAGACTGGAAATTCTTCATAAAAAAGCAGAGTTGTAAAACTTTGTAGTTTCATCTTCTTTTTATTCAGAAATAAATAATAAAGAGGTGGCTATAAAGAAATAAATCACCAGCAATGGCTTTAGTGGATAAGCTACTGTCTTTCCCATTTGACATGTGAGACACCTGAAGGGCAGTGCTTTCTGGCCATAGGAATGTTCTCAACTCAATTGTCTTTCTCAATTCTCTTGCAAGTGTTCAGATTTCCAGCCAAAACTGTGTCCTGATGGAGCTGTTTAGTGTAGGTGGGGCACCAGTGGGTGAAGGCATCTGCCAGTATTGATCAGTTCCAGTGCAGTTCTGAACTCTTTGCCTGTGACTTTGTGGGACACAGTGATTTCCAAAATAGCATCCCCCTGTGTGAGAGGCCCTGGCTCACTGGCTAATTGCTGAGCTCCCTTCTGGCTGGAGTTGCAGAGGACCTGCAGATGAGAACAGTGTCCTAGGGCACCTGTGATGTTTTCATCATTTCCATACAGACCTGGCTGTGGAGCAGGAACAACATGAGCTGTTTGTTCCCTGCACTGGGGAGGACTGCAGGACTGTGTTGTCACCAGCTGCGCTGTTTTCCTACAGTGCCACTTCCCACAAGGATTGCTGACTCCAGTGAGAGTCCTTCCTTAATTGCACAGGTCTTTTCCACAAGGAAAATGTTCTTCCCTTGGAAACTGCGTTTGTGGAATCCCAGGATTGAGGATTAGATATGTTTGTTCATCTTCCAGAGAGCTCTCAAGCATCTGAAGAAGTGACCCTGCTCTGCTTTCCAGCAGGTTCCCAGCACTGCTGGGGAGGGCAGCAGTGTGTTCCAGCTGCTCCTGAACTGGCAGTGCATTTCAGGGACATCTTCTGTGATTTATTTGTTCTCACTCCTTGGTTAAGGGTGCCTGAACCTTTCACTAGCCAGGATTGCAGCAGTGATGTGCATTGGCTGAGCTGGACAGAAGAGAGGTTTGGGAGTCCTTTGTTTGCTGTTAATTTCTAGAAACTGTGACTGAAGTGAGCTTTAGGCTTCCAGCCCTGCTTTTTGTCTGGCAGAGAGGTTGCTGGTTTTGTTTTCAGTTAGAAAACTCACCTTTCCTGTGTTTTTATAACACATGGCACTCTGTGCACTCTGTTCTGCATAGCACCAACCCTTAAAATCACTTCCAAGTGCTGGAGCAGAGTGCAAAGGTTTGCTCACAGGTCTTGCTGTCTGTTCATGGGTGAAGTTGAAGGTGTTGATTTAGTTAGATCTGTTGCAGTCTGAGGACTCTATCTGCCTCTCTCTTGAGTTTCCTGACCTGCGTGTCCCTGATAAAAAGAAGCCACTTGATGAGGTGTGTTCTGTGAAGGCTCTGGCAATGTGACTTTTCCTTTAGTTTGAAATAGCTGAAATTCAGTGTATTTTTTTCTGGAAGTGCTGAAAAAGTCATCTGTTCAAGTGAGGTCTCCGTAGCATGCTAAAGAAATTGTTCCTAGACAAAAGGGGAGGAGTTGTCTGAGTCTCTGCAACTAATTCAGGTGCTGCTGGGACATTTCCTAACTAGAAATGTTACTGTGTGATTAAACATCTTGGGATGGGTGCAGCCTTGGGAGGGGCATTTTTATGATTTTAGAACTTCATAAATAAATAACTGCATTTGAGGGATCAGGATCACAAGATAGCATCAGAACTGTTCTCTCTTAGAGATCCAGCATTACAGGCAAATTATTTTCCTTTTTGCTTTGTCTTGGCTTTCATCTCCATTCTGAAAAGAGTCAAATTAATGAGCAGTATTGAGCTATTTGTTTGGCAGCAGATGTCAACCAGCTATTGATTGTGATCTGAAGCAGCTGACTCAAGTGATTTTGTTGTTTCCAAGATAATATTTAACACACACGGAATTAAAACAAGGAAAAAATGGAAGAAGAAAAAGTAAAGGCATGCTTTAGATTAGATGTCTTGTGTGAGTTTTATAGATTATAGACTCTACCCCTCTGCTGTCACCAACACTCAAGTCTTTTTATAGACTGAACAAACTCCATTTTGAAAGCAGGATGATTTTTCCAACTCATCTCATCTGAAGGCCACTGTGGAATCTGATTTCCTTCATAGTTAAAAGACTCTCAGATTTGAAGCCTGAATTTATTCCTGGCCAATTTGTAGCTACAGGTGGTAAACTTAGTATGTTTAAACATTAAATCTTTTCACCCGAGCTCTTCCCAGCTCCTTATACAACATATTTATATTCACATTAGAAGTTGAATTGTTAGGGGCTGTTCCCTAGCACAAGAGCTGTGGAGAAAAGCACTGTAACAAAATACTAGAGAAGAATTAAAGGCTGCCAATACAGTCCCAATGCTTCCTTCATGGGCTTTTTTTCTCCCTGATTCCTTCAAGCAGGAATTGAGGAAGGTTAAAGAAAGGCTAAAATCGATCCTTCAGCCAGCTGAAGTCATTACATCACCTTGTGGTGCCTGGTGTTTTACTTACTTGCATAATTAGACCAAATTGCCAGAAGGAAATCAAGTCTCTGAAAAAACCCAAATAAACTTCAAAAAACCCCAGAAAACAACTCACCAAACCCCAACAACTAGGTTCTGTTGAGAGACTTACATTTAACAGTATTTTTTATTAGGTGCACAAATAACTGGGCGTGCAAAGTGCTGCGGTTTTGAGGCACTTTTAGGTAGTTTTGCTGGTATCAATACGAGCTGTATTTTGTTTGTCACATTTAAATGGACTGGTCTACACTGGATTATTAATCCACCTTGTTGACTGGCAAATATAAAACCTGATTTAATTAGGATGGTTTCATCTTGTCTACATTACAAAGGATAAAAGTGAAGAATGAAAATAGTAAAGTGAAGAAAAGCAATCTTTGACTTGGTAGTGGAAGAAGGGAAAAGGGTTGTCTCTGAAAATCAGCAGAAGGCACTTGGAATTCATTGTTAAACTTAGCAGCTTGGAAAGTAGCCTCATGATAGAGGTTAAATCCTTGGCACCAGGCTCTGAATTAAGCTGCCCACTTTCCTGGGGCAGTTGGATTGTAACAATGGGAAATACATCTGTATTTGTATGAAATGTGTGTGAACTTTGGCTTTCTGGTCCCTCTTCAACCTTACCATATATTTGTTTTCCACACTGTATATTCTATGATTTGTATTAGTCCCTTTTTTCTTTTTAATTTATATTTGCCACCTCATCATGTTTTATTGGTCTGGCAGTGATAGCTCATGTAATCATGACAGTCTGCAGTTTTACTGAAAAATATTTTTCTTGACTTTTATTAGTTTGTCAAACATTCTTTGCAAATGTTGCACATCTGTAACAGTCCAAAGCAACTAGTTAATAAAATCAGATGGGCCGTTTGGAGTAATTCCTCTCTAATGAATTGAAGGTCAAGAAGATAATAGTATCCAGAATTTATTATTTAATATTAAAGAATTTATTGCTAGGCCAGGCCAGTTTTTCCTAGACAGGAAACAAACATGACGTTTCTGTCTCTGGCCATTCTTGCTCCTTCAGGTTTTCTTCTCATATTAAAAGTATCATCTTCAATTTTTATTTACTCTTCCTTCTTGCTCTTAGATTTCACTTCCCTACCAGGGTGTACTAACTAGTTGCTTCTGTATTAAGAAAGAGAGTGGTGGTAAAAGAAGTAACTGATTACCTTTTTTTAAAAAAATACTCTTTGTAGATGTACTGTGAGCTGTCCTATATAAAACCCATTTGTTGACTTACACATTCATGGGCCTTTGTGTCTTAGAGGTTGCAAGTTCAGGGTAGATTTTGGGATTATTTTTCCTCTGGGATCACCCAGGCTTTGTTTCACATGGTGTGATCACTTTATCACTTCTAAAAAGACTAAAAAAGGTAAGGATGTGCAGGTGGCTCAGTCCTGGCAGGGAGGGGCTGCTGGTCACACTCTCTGAGCCCAGGGACAGTCGAAGTTTAAGACAGCACAGGAGACCCTTAGAGCCTGGTACATCTGTGTTTGAGTTTGCAGCTCAAGAACATCACCAGAGATGTAGAAATGTTGACTTTGTTCATTGCATCTTCTCCAGGCAGCACCGACGATCCTTTAGCTGATCTTTCTGAGGTCTTAAATACTGATGATGATATTCTTGGAATTCTCTCTGATGATTTGGTAAAGTCTGGAGATCATTCAGGTATGTGTGTCTGTAGGGTTTCTCTAGTAATTGTTTCCTTTTTTCCCCTCTTTATTAGAGATGTATTTGTTGTACTGTATCTGTAGGTTATGCTCTAGGTCATTTCAGATACAATTTTCGTATCTTAAGAATACCTTGATTTGGAACGATTTTGGTTTATTCTACCAAAAAAATGCCCAAACTTGTCAACATTTTGTTTTTACTTGGCTCTTTGCTTTGCTGCTGAAGAGAGGATAAAATGTAGCTGCCGTTGTCTCTCATACCTGCGTAGCTTTTTTCAGCATGCAGCTTTTTCTTTACTTTTTTTTTGTTTTCGTGTTGTAATCATCCATTTTATCTGGTTTGGGTCCTGTAGGTCTTGATTTAAGCACTTTCCAGGTTGAGAACTCACCCTCCCCATTTGGTAAGAATCTAAACAATGGATGATCCATGGTTAGCAGTAGCCCTCTTTTCCTAGTGGTTTTAGCTGAGAGAACTGCATGTGTAGAAATTACTTCTCCTTTACTGTGTCACTAATCCATGTTTCATTTTCCACTGTGTGGTGTTGGAGTCTAACACGACCTCTAAACTCTGCACTCTGCCTTTAAGAGTCCTGCATCATGTTTTGCTTACAGCTTTTGAACACCTTCCTTAGTTTTTTGTGTTTCATGATACAAACCCATACATTTTCTTGCTGCCACTGTAAATATTACTTCCTGTAGTAGTGTGTAGTTTTTATCATAGTGGTGTACTTTGTAAATGAAAAGCATTTTTTATCAATGTGAGTATATTGAAGCATGATTAAAGCAGTCAGTATCCTTTTGTTTTCACTGGATAATGGTTCATCACTTTATAGAAAAGACAGGTTGACAATGAGTAGAATGGCATGTTTCATTGTTTTAAATTTGGGGGTATTTGGTAATTATTAGAGAAATATATTTTAAATACTAAAGGACATAGTTCTTTTTTCCCAGGTTTTTCTCATTTGAGAGATTTATTGACTTGTAAGGGATGTTAGGAAATTTATGTAGTGAGTTATGTTTTCTTAGTGCCAACAAATCACTTTGATGTAACCCGCAATAGTCAGAATTTGTTTTTGAAAGATGAACTTCTATAGCTTGTTTTGTATTGGCTACACTTCAACAGCATTTCAGTAAATATTTCATAGAATATTTGAAGTGAAGAACATTGGAAGTGAACCTTAAGGTACATGAGGATGAACCATGTTTACTACTGGTGTGATTCTTTTCAAAATGTGAGAAATAGTTAAAGTGGAACTGTCTACTGAAACCTATACATTCAAAACCATGCTGAACCTAAACTCAGTAGTCTTACTTCCCATTCTTCCAGTTGCATTATATTCAATTAACATTCCTCAAACAATACAGTAAACTGGAGGTAGAGTGGGAAGGTTTTTTGCCTTTTTCTGATCAATGTTTTCTTTTGCCTTACGTTTCAAATATGAGAAAGTCCTGGTTTAATTGACAGCTGAATTCTAGGGGAAGGAAACAGGGTTTATGCTCTTTATTCAGTACTAATAAATTTTGCTATTCATTTCTAATTTAATATTCTTTCTTCCTCCAGCTGGATTGGATATTGGCCCCATCTCTGATGATCCTTCTTCTCTGCCTCAGCCGAATGTCAGCCAGAGCTCACGGCCACTGAGTGAAGAGCAGTTAGATGGAATCCTCAGCCCAGAACTAGACAAAATGGTCACAGATGGTAATTTTTTTGTCCCTTATTTTGGTCTTCTACAGAACTTATGTAGAAATCCTCTTTTCTTTTTTCTTTCCCCCAAATGACACATCTCTGTGTCGTAACAGACCTAGTCGGACTTGGTTGCACAATTCCTTTTATTGCTTCCTCTGATGATTACTTACCCTGTGTTGCCTTTCCTTTGTCCAGGTGCTATTCTTGGCAAACTGTACAAAATCCCAGGTATGTGTTCTGGTGCTCCTTGTCTTTTATGGAACACAGTTCACAAGCAATGCCAGCAACTCATGCAGAGTGTTTTTTGCAGAGCTGGGAGGGAAGGATGTTGAAGATTTGTTCACAGCTGTGTTGAGTCCAGCAGCCACACAGCCAACTCCTCTGCCACAGCCTCCTCCCCCACCACAGCTCATGTCTTTACACAGCCAAGGTATGTTCCTCTGGTGCTTTTGTGAGCAGCAGCCTGGCCAGGAGAGCTGTGCACCTCTAAAATTCTGATGTCGAAGTAGGACACGCCTTACGCTGTGCAAAATTGTGGAATCTGCCACTGTTAATTTGTGAAATATTATTCTAAACCTGTTCTGAAGGGAGTATATGATTGACATCCATGTAAATATTGCTAATAGAAAAGGACAGATATTTGAGATTTTTCTGACATATTGGTGCTTTTATTTTAGCTGACACTTAGATGGTTTGGAAATTAGTGTTTGGAAATTAGTGAACACATTAGCATGTGTTCTCTTCTGACTTCACTCTTCAATTACTTTTGAGTACCTCCTCAAGGGTAAGGCAAGAGTCTCTGTAATGCTGATTTAGTGAGTCTTAATTTCTGCAAGAATGCAGTTTAATGTATTAGCTAGTCCTAATAGAAAGGAGGCTAAACAAATTTAAAATGTATCTTGGAAATTATACTTTATTTTTCTTCATTACTACTAAAATTATCATGAGTTGATACAGCATCTTGCTCTTGTATTGAAGACAAGAGACAGATTAATTTTATTACTGTTATCAGTAGAGCTGGTTTTATAAGCACTATGTGTGAATGTGATTGAAAGTGCTCCTTTTCTCATCAGACATCACCTCTAGTGGGTTTTGCATGAGCTCATGTAAAGAGTGTCCACTCTTTTATACTGGTACTACAAGAAGGACTATGCAAATTGATTTGACCAGTGAATTAATCATAAGAAGAAAAGTGATTTGTTTCCTAGTTGGATCAGTTTTCATAAAAACAAAATACTTCAAAACCTCTTAGAAAGGAGAGTGTTTTAAGTAAATAATGAGTTGATTTAAAGCAAAAGATAATATTGATACCATTGCCTGTTTCCCAGTTACTTGGGTACTTGGTGATACCTCCAGCATTTGAGCTCTGTAAGATTGTTCATCTCCTCCCTGTGGGAACTGCCACGATAACAAAATTTTAGATTTACAGTTTGGTTCTGCTCCAGTGGAATGATCCACACGTTTCTGTGAGATAAATGCTTCAGTAATGGGGCATCAAGTTTCAGTAATTTCAAACAAAATTATTGCTCTCTGCTCATAAAGACATGAGAGCACCCAGTGCAAACCAGAGGCCTGACTGTTGGTTTGCCAGGTCTTCACAGGTAGTTACTGTGTTTACCAGCACAGTGCCGTTCTCTTAAATTTTGTTACAACTGTGGGTGCTGTGTAGCTTACATACCCTTTAGATCAGAAACAGTCTCCTAAAATGGGAGAATGATAACACTGTCATCCTGCAGATGCATCTGATTCCTGAGCTACTGCTGTGCTTTTAAGGAAATACTGGGGCAGCAGTTACAACCTCACTGAAGTGATGGGCTCCAAAGGCCAGAGTTCATTCTGTGTAGTAACATCTGCAAATACCATCTGCTGGAATGAGTCTGCCTGTGCCACATTTGTAATACTGTAATCAAATAAATAACATTTTCTGCCTTCGTAGTGCTAGACTGGACATTCAATTAGAAAATGTTAATGCTCATTTGAGTAGAGGTATCTGTTTCATTGGTTACAAATTAGGGAGTTAGTAGATAATGAGGCTTATTTTGGTACAATGCTCACGAGTCTCAGAAGAGGAGATGTTTCGTTCAGGTGGCTAGCGATCATCCTGCAAAGACTGAAAACCACTTTCTCCATGGCTTGCTGCTTGGATCTGGGTCTAACAAACATGAAGACCATTAGCTTTTAGGTTTATTACCTCAATATAAGGTGCAGTACCACAGCATGGATTACTGCAAAAGTTTTGGGAATCCATTTTCTGAAAAAAAATTATATTTTAAAAGAGAAAAAATAAATCTGTGCAGGGATGTGATAGAGTAGAAAAGAATCTTTTAAGCTTATAGGGAAGGATTTTAAACTAATTTAAAATCTTCCCCAAAAAAGTAAGGTCAGCACTGTGAAATTTTGAAGTGATTAGTTTTTCACTAGAGGAGACATTGTTTTCTCATTGAAAGATTCCACCTCTGCCTTAGAAGCAGTCACCCTCGAAAACTTAAATAAGTGACTTAAACAACTTCTTTGCAGGAGAGAATGCATTTCCAAGAGTGCCCCTCATGAATGGTCTGATTGGCCCCAACCCTCATCTCCCTCACACGGCTCTGGCTGCTGGAGGTGGGCTGGGCACCTTCTCTCCCATTCCACAGCAGCCATACACTGATGCCAGGTAAGTCCAGATGGGGAATAAAAGATATTTAGTGTATTTAGCACTAAAAAAAACCACGAGTAACAAGAACACCTGGAGGGTGTTGTTGGTTACTAATAAGGTGATATTATTTGTTCTTGACAGCCACCACAAAACCTTGTGTATTCTTGCAGTGTGTTCCCTGCTGAAATAGCAAACAGAATGAGTACTTTGCTAGTTGAGGTTTGATTTGTTGTGTTGTTTTTATACAGTCTGTTAAACAAACCCCTTTTCTGGTCTGTCAGGGATAAGAATCCAGCATTCAATCCAATGGTGAGTGATCCCAACAGCTCCTGGGCTCCAGCTGCTCCACCCCTGGAAGGTGAAGGCGATACCATGTCCAATGCTCAAAGAAGCACCCTGAAGTGGGAGAAGGAAGAAGCTTTGGGTGAAATGGCAACTGTAGCACCTGTTCTCTATACAAATATCAACTTCCCTAACCTGAAGGAAGAATTCCCAGGTGAGTGATTTACTGAATCAAGTTGAATATTTTGCAGCAATTGGGGTGCATCTTGATTAGAAAGTATCTCAAAGACTTATCATAGCCTTGTGTATTGACACATTTTTTGGTTACAGACTGGGCTACAAGAGTGAAGCAAATTGCTAAACTGTGGAGGAAAGCGAGCTCTCAAGAGAGGGCTCCCTATGTGGTAAGAACAATTCCCACCTGCATTTGCATGCTTTCAGCAAACACGTTTAATTCATAAGGTTATGTTGTTTTGGTTTTAATAACTCAAGTTCTAGATTTAGTGAAAGTTCCCTTACTCCATACAAACCTTTTTAATTTAACTTCTAAGTCTGAATACTTCTACCTGTATTCTTTGTTTTTCAGTCTTGGAATAAACTCTATTAGTACTGTCCAATCTAAAGACATCAGCTGAGATGAGAACATTTGTGGCTCCCACTCCCTCTCAGCTGCATTTGATTCATGCCTCAAATTGTCTTTGCAATGCCTCTTTCTACACAGAATCTCACCACTTTCTTCAGAAGGGTAACAACTGATCATGAGATTCCTCTCCCTTTCATCATCCCCTCTCTCTGGGCAATTCTTTTTTTCCCTGTTAGAGTTGCTGAAGTCTTTCAGCTATTGAACTAGCAATTCCAGAGGTGTTAGTGCTCACACCTCTGCTTTCCTCATTCACTTCTCCTTGTGTTCTTGCTTTAGTGTTCCCTTTCTCTGCTTACTCTCTTGTATTGCTTTGTATGGAGACTCTTCTGATATCTTCTGATACCCATTTTTCTGATACCATTTTCTGGGGAGCATGAAGGACCCAATTTTTCTCTGAAAATCATTCACCTTCTGAGTGAAATGAACACAGGTTAGTGTTAATCTGAGTTAAGTGAACACAGGTACTTGGAGCAGCTCTCTGGAGTTACATGATCATTGATTTCACCCTGCAGAACTTCTGCCGTTCAAAGGGGGTGACCCTTAAGCTTTGTTAAAGCCTCTGTTGAAGCCTGTGTACATCCAAGTCTCAGAACCTATATTATTGATTCTTTTGGACTTTCCCAACAATTGTTGGCAAATGTACTTTTTTTTAACTTCTGTTCTCTCCTGGTTCTCGTCTTTTTTTCTTCACAGCAGTAATGCCTTAAGTTTTGGCTTTCATATTGGATGATCATTCTCACTTTGCAGGTTTCTGTGGATTTTGCAGTTTTCAGTCTCTTAGTCTTCCCTGACCTGCCCTTTTTCATGTAGTCCCATCATTAAACAAACTTCATTCCTCTGCATGTTGATGACTCAGACTTTAGCAGTACTACATCATCTTCTGCTGTCCAAATTCAAAATTGCCCTTATTTCTGGCTTAAGAGCATAAATCATACCCCAAACTCATTGTGAGAAGTGGAGCTGTTGATCTTTCTGAAACCTTTTCCACTTGAAAGAATAATTCTCTCGTTTCTTCTTTGTATCACTGAGGCATCATCATTATTCTGCTTTTTATTCAGTGCTGCCATTTTAGCACCTTTGGACCTTTATGTCATCTTGCCCATGCTATAGTTAATCTTGGTGATTCCTTCTTTGTAGTGTTTATAAGGTAATACCCACTTACTTGGGTGGAATTTACCACTTCACAATTATTTCTATTACTGATTGCTTTATTTTTCATTACTCTTAAAAATTGTGGTCCTATCCTTGTGATGAATATCCAAAAGTCAGCAGCAAAAATTACTTCCTTATGTACAAGAGGAGAGTGCATGCTCCTGCACAGCAGTATTTCTCAGCAAGATGTGGTTAATTCCTCTCAGAACAGTCCTTGTGCTCCTGCCATGCAGCTCCTGCTGCTGTTCCTGGCATTGTGCACACCAGAAGCTGCTGTGGTGCCTCTCCTGAGGGACTTGCACTCGGGGGTTGAGAGAAGGCTAAAATGAAATTCAGAGGAGTGCTAGTAAATTTTCACTGTAGGCTTTTTACTTCACTTAGCATGCACAATCCCATCACTTACAGGGAAAAATGACAGTGATTTTTCTGCTGTTGTGACATTGGTGCTCTCATCCATGTCACTATTTCATTTTTTGGTGGGGGGGAAATATTAAAGCCTTTTCCTCTAGGCAACCCCTGCTTGACAGCTGCAAATAAATTTGTGAAAAAGAGGATGTGAGGGTTTGGTTCAGAAAAGAAATCGCATCCTAGATTGGTGGTAAAACAGGCTCTTTGAAACTTCCATTAGATACTTTAAAGTGTCACTATGGCTGTAAAACGCCTCATTGAAGAGGAATTGCTGTGTCTCTATACAGTTGTTCCTGATCCATAAGCCCATATCCTATGTTTATACTGTTAACTGTTAACAGACTCAGATCTTTAGAGGTCATTTAATGGACTAGACAGTATTTTTCTTGTCATTGAAGTTCTCCACATTAGTGGCCTTTATTGATCCAAACATCATCTGCTGTGCTCAGCCTTCACGTTGTTAGACCACACCAGTATGTGATTTGGAAGGTAAACTGGTGGGATTAACGATTTCTTGGCACAGCACAGTGCCTGGAACAGACACCCTCCTGTATAGAAAAGCTTTGCTAATAGGTTTACTAATTTACTAATTGCTAGTAACCTCTTAGTTCCTTCCGTATATGTTAAACACAGAATTTCTGCAGAGATGTGAAGTGTTTTCTGTTTGGAATTATTTTTGAAGTGCACAATGTCATTTCCATGAGGATGTGTGTGATTACAACAGGCTGTACAAATAATTTGGTGATAGATTTTGTAGGCTTAACAGATGCAGTGTACACACTTAGTAGAAGAAAATAAGTCTAACTGCATCTTTTCTCTTCTTCCAGCAAAAAGCCAGAGATAACAGAGCTGCTTTGCGCATCAATAAAGTACAGATGTCAAATGACTCCATGAAAAGGCAGCAGCAACAGGATAGCATTGATCCCAGCTCACGCATCGACTCCGACCTCTTCAAAGATCCATTAAAACAGAGGGAATCGGAGCATGAGCAGGAATGGAAATTCAGACAGGTGTGTAGCATTTAGGGTGTTTTGTTGTTTTTTTGTTGTTTCTCGCTGCTTTGTACAGCAGTGTCAGAATCTGTTATAATAAAATCAATTTGAGTCTTTCTTTGTGGAAGACTATACAGTCAGCCCTTCTGCTTGGGAAGAAAATAGAAGTTATCAAATGATAAGCTGCTTGTGAAAAAACTTTTCTTTAAATTTTGACTCTTAAATCTTGTGTATTATAGAAACAGGTTGTTCTTTCTCTGCATGAGTGGCCGGTGCAGTAGGTTTTTATTACATAACCTGTATTGCAGTAACTTTGTCCTGCAGACTGCTGCCTCACATGGGGCTGGGTGTCTCTTAAAGCCCACATCAGTGCTGCATGTCAGTAACCTTTGTCTCCAGAGTATAAGGTTGGAAAGCAGTGATGCTCTTCAGGCAACCTGGGAAATGCTTATTCCCAGGCAAGCAAGATGCGTGTCAAGGTAATGGAACTTAAAAATAGCTGGACTCTCTGCTCCCATTGCATTTAAAATTTGCAATTATTTGTAACTGATAGTGGATGTGTCCTAAAGTTTTAATTATAGATTCAGTCATTAGAAAGATTTTGTATACCCTAAACTTAGAAGGGTAATGTTTTTCCTTATAATTTTAAAACAGCAAATGCGGCAAAAAAGTAAGCAGCAGGCCAAAATAGAAGCCACACAGAAGCTTGAACAGGTGAAAAATGAGCAGCAGCAACAGCAGCAGCAACAGCAGCAGCAGCAGTTTGGTTCACAGCAGCTCCTGAACCAGTCTGGCTCAGACACACCCAGCAGTGGGATCCAGAGCCCCTTAACGCCGCAGACTGGCAATGGAAGTATGTCTCCTGCACAACAGACATTCCATAAGGATCTGTTCACAAAGCAGCAGCTCCCTGCTACGCCCACGTCGGTGTCCTCAGATGATGTGTTCCTAAAGCCACAAGCCCCACCTCCCACTCCCACCCGAATCCCAGTACACGATTCTCTGTCTCAGTCTCAGACTCCTCAGACATCATCACAACAGATGTTTCCTCCAGCTTCCACAAACACAAGGCCTCCTTCTCCGATGGATCCGTACGCTAAAATGGTGGGAACACCCAGGCCAGCACCCATCAACCAGAACTTTGTGAGAAGGAGCACCATTGCCCCATTAGATTCCTGTGCAGCACAGTCCTCCATGTCTCGGGAGCCATCAGGAAGCAGGCCCTCGCCAGCCAGGGACTCCTGTTCTTCATCTCCAGGTAGCAGCGATCCCTATGCAAAGCCACCAGACACACCCAGGCCTGTCATGCCGGCAGAGCAGTTCTCCAAACCGCTGGGAGTGCCACGGTCACCCATGGTTATGGAGCAGTCAGGGAAGGTTCCTGTAGCTGCTGGAAGCAGCGATCCATTTACTAAGCCTGCTCCTAGGACTGACACGTTTCAGAGACAGAGAGTGACCTCTGCTGATGCCTATGCACGGCCTCCGTTGACTCCGACCCCTGCTCCTGTGGATGGGAGCCCTGGACCTTTCAAAACTCCTCTGCGCCCCCCTCAGTCCCCACAGGATCCTTACTCCTCCATGCCAGCCACGCCCCGGCGCGTTGCTGTTGATCCCTATGAAAGGCCCCCTCTGACCCCCAGGCCGGTGGATAACTTTTCCCATAACCAGGCCAATGATCCCTACAGCCAGCCTCCCCTCACTCCCCACCCTGCAATAAAGGAGCCTTTTGCCCACCCGCCACGGATGGTGCGACAGCAGGGTGACTCTTTCCCTCAGTCTGGGCCCATTTCAAGGCCAGCTTCTCAGGACCCTTACTCCCAGCCTCCAGGTACTCCTCGACCAGTTGCTGATCCTTACGCCCAACCCCCAGGAACTCCTCGTCCCACCACAGTGGATCCATATATGCAGCAGCCACCAACACCACGACCTGCTCAACCAGCAGATTTGTTTGCTCAGTCCCCAGCAAACCAGAGACATTCTGATCCCTATGCCCAACCTCCTGGAACACCACGGCCAGTTCTCAGTGATCCTTACTCTCAGCAGCCAGCAACCCCAAGGCCAGGGATTCCTGAGAGTTTTAACAGACCTGCCATGACAAGGCCAGGACTAATACCAAATAGAGATTCTTTCCTGCAGACACCACAGAGCAGGTTGCAGGGCACTTTTGTCAGGCCGCCAGACCCATGTTCTCAAACGCCCAGGTCTGCAGGACCTACAATAACAGATTCATTTAGCCATGGTGCAGCTACTCCAGCACGTGACCCATATGATCAACCACCAATGACTCCAAGACCTCAGCCAGAATCTTTTGGGACTGCTCAGCTGGCCCATGATGCTGCCGAACAGCCACGGCCTGGATCTGAGGGCACCTTTAGTGCATCCGGAAATTCTCCGATGACGTCTCAAGGACAACAGTTTCCCAAAGTTTCACAAGTTCCTGGCCCAGCACTCACCACGGGGGTAACAGATACACAGAATACCATGAATATGTCTCAAGCAGATACTGAGAAGTTGAGACAGGTGAGAATTCTGGTGATATTAAAATTCTGGAGGTAGAATAATTTCTCCCATTCTTGTTAATACTTGAAGTTTCTTGCCATTAAACATAACTCTGTGTAAGATATGAATTATCTTAATTTACTTAATATATTTGTTTGGTCCTTCTGGATAGAACCACAATATACAGAATACAAAACATCAGTCATTTTTAAGGAGTTTGGACGAGATCCAAAAAAAGAAACAAAGGCTATGTTCAAAGCCACTGAAGACGTAGATGGTTGGTCTATAATAGTGGTTTTAGCTACAGTCTGAGGAAAAAAAACATTTCAAAAGATCAGTTTGTTCTATTCTGAAACAAATGAGGTGTGGAACTGATTGTCAGTGACTTGTTCACTGGCTGGAGAAGGAAGTACAGGCAAAGATCTCAGACCACATGTGTGACTTTGTAGTTGGCCAGCCTGTTGAGGTGAATCCTTCCCTTGGTCACTGCTCTTCTTGACGCACATTCACTCCAGGTTTCTGTCCGTGAATGTTTGGCAAACAGCTCTTGCTGAGGGTAGAATTACATTCAGCTTGTGGAAAGCTGCTCAGTGTTTTGTTTGGAAGGAGGGATGGGAAGTGAATTTAATGGAAAACTGGTGGTATTTATCATACAGAGGTAGAGTAAATTCTGCAGCTGTGGTGTAAAAACCTCTTGCTGAATTTTCTTCAGTGGACCTCTAGTCCCTGAGAATGCACTTTTCCTGTGGTGAAAGGGCCTGCATTACTGGAATAGAAAAAGGGAAAGAGTTGCTTCCATGTTAATTGGTAGAATGGGGTCACACCATACATTTTACCAAGATGTCTGGATGTTAAGTTGGGTTACCAGTACTGTGCACCATTTGACCCTCCTTCTCATTTCTGAGGTGATTGGGCTTGTTTATAATATTTCTCTGTAACAACTGAAGGATTTCTTTCCTCCAAAAGGCTTAACCTAGCAGAGTGTAACACTTCAAAATATGTCAATTACAATGTCAAGCATAATGATTTATTTTCTTATAAACAGCGTCAGAAGCTCCGTGAGATTATTCTGCAGCAGCAGCAGCAGAAGAAGAATGCAG
Source organism: Nicator chloris (assembly GCA_013400495.1). Classification (NCBI taxonomy): domain Eukaryota; kingdom Metazoa; phylum Chordata; class Aves; order Passeriformes; family Pycnonotidae; genus Nicator; species Nicator chloris. The sequence continues at coordinate 16,489 of WAAE01022259.1, forward strand.
TTCGCCAGGAAAAGGCCTTGCAGGAGGCAGCAGCTCCTCCCCATGCAGCCCCTCTTCAGCACTGGCAGCAAGACAACTTAAACCAAATCTTTAACCGCCCTCCACCTCCCTATCCTGGCAATATTAGGTCCTCTGTGGTCCCTCCAGGGGGGCCAAGGTTCTCCATGTACCCAAAGGACCAGCGTGGGCCATTCCCTGGGGATGGGCAGTTCAACAGGCCCCAGTTTCCAGGGGATATGAACACCATGGGCATGAGACCTCATGGTCTGAGGTAAGCTCTTGAATCTCTTAAACTCAGGATATTACAGGGGTAGTTAGAGAAAGGGGACTTTTTGGACAGGATGAAAAATCATCTACAGGAGCTGGTAACCTTCCTGAACTCTGCACATGCAGTGGGTTTTCCTGTAACATTAGAATGTGTATTTTACACTAATTATTTTACACTGTGTAACAACACTGTGTTTTGTTGGGAGTAATTCAGAAAAATAAATGGAGAAACTGCAGAACTAGTCAAACTTATGTGGCCTGAGACATCTTGTTGTCCATGGCTTTTGGGGCATTTCTAAAAAAAAACTAGATCAGACTTTATTTTTGATGTCTCAGTAATGAATAAATTAATTTCTGATGAGTATGTAATTAAACATCAGCTTCTGTCTGTGGCATTTTTACAGTGAATGCTACAATGTAAAATGAATACCATTATCAACATACATTGTCATCTCAGAAATCAATTTTTTCACTATCTGGATTTATTTCAGTAATTTCTAAATCCACACTCTTGGGATTTTTTTTACTCTGAATTGCATTAACATGTATTTTAATTACTAGGTTAGTTCTGACTGTCAGAGTTTTCTATCCCTTGTTATTATTATTGAAATTCAAAACAGGTTGTTTATTAAACATGATTAAAGCAATTATTTTATTGTAGTCATAAAGCTCATTTAAATAGAAGTATAATTAGTCAAAACATTTATTTAAATATCTTGATGAATGCATCATGTAAAGCATTTTGGTGAACAGTTACTTAGTTGTACGAGACTGAGAAAAGAGATGATTTGGCCTCCCATGCTTTGTTTTAGATACGGCTTTCCAGGAGGTGGCCATGGTCCCCCCTCGGGCCAGGAGCGTTTCCTTGGTCCTCAGCAGCCGCTGCAGCGGCCTGGAGTTCCCCCCCAGCTGAGGAGATCCCTGTCCATCGATCTGCCCCGGCCGGTGAACAGCCCGCAGATCAATAACGCGTCCGGCATGGCGCAGCATTTCCCCCCGCAGGGAATCGCGGTCCAGCAGCACAACATCCTGGGTCAGGCGTTCATCGAGCTGCGCCACAGAGCTCCTGATGGGAGGCCAAGGCTGCCCTTCAGTCCTGCTGCTGCTGTGCTGGATGCAGCAGCTCAGCACCAGCGGCACCCCGGGTTCCTGCCCAGGCAGGATTTCCCAGGCCCAAGACAGGCAGAACCTCTGAGACACAATTCTCAAGGGATACCAAGCCAGTTGCAGATGTCTGCGAGTTTGGAGCACATGAACCAGTCCCAACAGGATCCAATCAATCCTGAGAACCCATCTGCACTTGTAATGCGTTCTCTGGGTCAGCCAGTTGCTGATGCATTCCCAGGACCGTCTTTGTCTACGTCTGCACCAAGTGATGAATCTGCAAACTTGCAGATTCCCAACCAGCCAAGTGATGGTCTAGAAGAAAAACTTGATCCTGATGATCCTGCTGTAAAAGATTTGGATGTGAAAGACCTTGAGGGGGTGGAAGTCAAGGATTTAGATGATGAGGATTTGGAAAATCTGAACCTGGACACAGAGGATGGGAAAGGAGATGAACTGGACACTCTAGATAATTTGGAAACCAATGATCCTCACCTTGATGATCTCCTGAGATCTGGGGAATTTGATTTAATTGCATACACAGACCCAGACCTTGATGTGGGGGATAAGAAAGGAATGTTTAATGAAGAACTAGACCTTAGTGTCCCCATTGATGACAAACTAGATATCCCAGGCAAGGCAGAAGAACCCAAACAAAAAGAACAAGGTGATACAACTGCTGTCCCTGCTGAGACCCAGTCTCCACCAAAGAAATCAGCTACAGAAAATGAAATTAAAACAGAAGTACTTTCCCCAAACACTCAAGAGGAAAAGAAGAATGAAAATGAAAAAGGTGATGGAAATACTGACTCCACGAGTACTCAGCAGGCTGCTGAAGTGGAGCTAAAGGATGGAGAAAAGGCTCCTGTGCAACCTGCTAACCCAGAATTCCCTGACAAAACTCCTGCTGTTCCTAGTCAAGATACAGCTGTGCCTAGTCCAGATGCTCAGGGATCTGCTCCACTGCCTGTTCAAGTAGCAGTAAGTTCCTGCAGTATTTCTGGCTCCACCCCAGTCCTCTCAAGTTTGCTGTCTAGTGAAAGCTCAGACAATGCTGAAGCAAGAACTCTGGGATCTCCATCTCAATCTCTGCCACCCACACAAGTGAACCATGGATCAGGTATTCCACAAACACTCATGACACCTGCTGGACAGATCTTGGAAAACACTTTAAATTCAAATCTGCCCATGGTTCCACGAATGAACCATAATTTTTCTCAAGGGTCACCAAATCCAGGATTTATTCAGGGTCAGTCATCTAATCATAACTTTGGGACGGGACAGACATCTAATCAGACTGTGGCCGTACCAAACCGTCCTGGTCCCAGTGGCATCTCTGGTCCCCAACAGATGATGCTCCCTCAGCCATTAGCTCAGCAGCAAAACCGAGAGAGGCCACTTCTGCTAGAGGAGCAGCCACTTCTTCTGCAGGACCTCTTGGATCAGGAGAGGCAGGAGCAGCAGCAGCAGAGACAGATGCAAGCCATGATTCGCCAGCGTTCGGAGCCATTTTTCCCCAATATTGGTATGTGGGTGTCCTGTTTATCTGTGTTCTGGTTGGTGTTTTAAAAACGCAGCAACAAATAGTTAAATAATCCACAGCATTGGGAGAAGCAGGTAAATATGTAGAGCTTGAAGGTGGCATAATAAAAATCAACCTGCTTGTTAGGTACAAAGGGAGTATGGAAATTGAGCATGTAGGTGGAATTCTGAACTCCGTGGCAAGGCTCCTGTTGTCATTACCAGGATCAGGGTAACTCTGCTTTACTGATAACGTTTGTGACATCAGCTGTGTCACATACTCTCCTTACACTTTAGATTCTCATGAGATAGGGAGTAAATGCATCCTTTGTAAACAAAATTAAGTGGTCAAGTACAGTAGCTGACCTTTTGATATTTGATCTATCAGTTTTATGTTTGTGGTTGTTTTATGACTTTTTTTTGCAGTATTTGTTGTGCCACATGAAAAGAGATTGTCAAAAGCTGCTACTAACCCACAGTCTAGGCAGGGCCCAGAAATATCACGTTCTGCTTGTACTAAAACAACTTAAGAAAAACTGTGGTCACTTGTTTAATATAACCTAGCAGTTTGAGTGTTCAAATCAAGACCATTGCCATCATATAACTGATAATGCAACACTAAATTTTGAGAATTGTTTGAGTTGTAACTACAGTGACTCAAGGCCATTCTCGTAGCTCATTAGTGATGGTGTGCCAGTTGCCAGTTGAGATCACAGAAACAACTTCCTGAGTCTTAAACCTATAAATAGAATTTATTAATCTGCTGGGTCATAGGCCAGATTTGGTCTAGAGCCCTTCTCAGACTCTCAGACTGACCTGCTTTTGGTTGTATGTTGTGGCTGAAAACAAGGACAGCTGTTGGTGGACTAACTTCTCCTACAGGATACGTGAAACTGCTTATTAACCTTGAATATCAAAGTGGGGAAGACAATTAATGTGAAATAGGAATGCAGTTGATGTTCTTCTGAAGATTTACGCACAAACTAAATGTAAACAAACAATTTCCATGTGATAACTTGTAATGTTCAGCTGTGTGATTCACTGCTGCTGTTTCTGTCTCACAGATTTTGATGCGATCACAGATCCCATAATGAAAGCAAAAATGGTGGCTCTTAAGGGGATCAACAAAGTCATGGCACAGAGTAACATGGGGATGCCACCAATGGTCATGAACAGGTAGGCAACACTTGATACCATTCCTTAGGACTACAGAATGTAGAAGGAAATGACAGAGCTCAGGGAAATGTGTGCAGGAAATGAAAAACAAAATCTTTCTGTCATGTACTTCACATTCCATGGTAACACAGGATTATCTCCTAGGACTTTACCCAATGTGGCAGTAGGAACTATAAAAGGTATTCAAATGCATCAGACTTGTGTTCCAGTTGTAATGTCATGGATCAATATGGCCAACATGGCTTCACTGGTGATGCTTTCTTGTTTTCCCACTTGCTAATTAGGTAATGGCACATCTCCCACAGGTTGTGCTAGAAAACTGGGGATGGCCATGTAACAGTTGAACTTCATGTTGCAGCAAATCATTTAATGCTGGGTATAAGTAAGATTTAGCCCAAGTAGTGGAAGTTCTGTCCTCTCCTTAAATCCCTTCTGGGGACAAAAGGAGCCATGAACAGTGCAGGCTACACCATGACTGTCCTTAGGGTAGGTGAGGAGTCCATGGGCCAGGGAGGATCTGTGCCTCTTCTTTTCATGTGGCCCTTCAGACTGGGTTTTCTCTGTCCAGTGCCCCATGATAATAAATGGCTCACCCAGGGTGTACATTCACCCAACTCCAGCTGAGTGTGATGGTGACCATGAGCCCTAAATACATTCAACTGTTTAAATTATAAAACATTAAGATAGAAATACAGACTTCTGTGTGTGTGTGTTTTCACTGTTCTAGCACAGTAGGTCATATTTACATCATCTCTCTGAAAAATGTAAAATGCAAAAGTTTCAGCCAAGGGCAAAATGCTGTCAGTATTCTCCAGGTGTTGAAAAGGTTTGGTACAGAAGTTCAAGTGAATGTCTGTAAAATACTTGGGTGCTTTGTTTGAGTTGAACATAATAAAGTTGTGTCTCTCTCCTAAAATGCCGGTTTGCAAGGTTACAATTTCTCTTTCTGCTTCTCTATAGGTTTCCCTTTATGGGTCAGCCAGTGCCAGGGGCTCAGAGCAGTGAAGGCCAAAATCATATGCAGCAGGCAATTACACAGGTAATGCAACTTGATACGGGCTTAAAACACAACTGTTCAATACTGATAACTAGGGTTGGGGTATTTTAATTGAATCATGATTTAATATCCTTGTCTGTCTGTTTTACTGAAATTTTTAGGATGGAAGTTTGACACCTCAGATTTCTAGACCTAATCCTCCCAATTTTGGTCCTGGTTTTGTCAGTAAGTAAAGATTTAATGCTTTGTTGTACGGGGTTGTTTTTTTTTTTTTTTTCATTTTACAGTTCTGTTTTCTTTAAAATGAACTATCCATAAATGGATCCTGTCTATAAAAAAATTCATCCTTTTAAAATGGAGTCATTTCATCATTACAATGCCAGGTAGTGAAGGGGTGTGTAGTAAATGCTGCTGACATATTTTTTCTAGAAGCTATCATCAACAAAACACCATAAGGAGAGAGGGAAACAGAAAGTTAACATTATTTGGATTTGTGTGAGAGCACTAATCTATTAACAGGCAGACTGCTGTATCAGAAACCTGGTCTTGGGTTGTGTTGCAATATTCTGAGCTCAGTGAGAACTGTATGTATTGATGGAATTTTTTATGTCAGAAGCAGAAAGTTTTGTGCAGCATCATTGTCATTTAACAAATAGCAGAAAAAGCTTTCCAGGGACTGGTTAGGCAAGCCTGGCTGTGAAACACAGTTGTTGAAAGCAGAAATATACTGCACAAGCTTTTTGCATTCCTTATTTCTGGCTGCCCTAGATCAATTGTGAATCCTCATCCCTGTGATGAGAAAGATTTATTAGTAGAAATTAATATTGAGCATATGTTGGGAGAGGAAGACCATGTGTAAAAAAAGTGTTTCTATCACTACAAATACTTCACTTGATATTTGTGAATAAGAAACAGAAGTCAACTCCTTCACATTTTCCAGAAGCTAGAGTAGCAGCACTGAGTATGCAATAAGGAGCTTTGGTAATATTATCTGTATTAATTATTTGTGGTGAGATTTCACATGGCACTCAGCATGGCCCTGCTCTGGTTGGGTGGTGGTGGGTTCTGAGCACTTGGGTAAATCTGTTTCTCAGTTCAGTAGTAGCTACTCTTACCTGGAACTCATTAAGGTTTCAGTTCTTTCATGTTTCTTCTGTTACTCTCAGTGTTTCCACTCAATTGTCCCCTCAGTTTTTGGGATCAGTTCTGCAGAATTTTTCCCTGAAAGCGCCTTGAGGCTGTAGCTCTCCCTGAGTAGGTTTAGTTGAGCAGTTCAGTCAAAGCTGTCACTGAGACACTGACTTGTGGAGTAGAAGGTGGCAGGGTCTGGAGCACCAGGAGGACGTGGTTATATTGAAATCATGCTGCTGTGTGGTATCTCTGCTAAACAAGGATCTTCACAAGGAAGATCTGTGCTTATTTGTGGTGTCCCAGCTCACGGAAAATGTGATCAGGAGACAAATGACACCATCACCAGTGTTCTCTCTTGCTTTGTGTGTTTAGTGCAGGTCAAGTGTTATCAGACATGGTTCTTTTGCCTCCAGAAAAAGATCAGAGAGCAATGGACTGCCCGTGGCAGACGAGCATTTCTCATTTGAAACAAGAGCAATGTCTCAGTTACAGCCTAAATGAGAGGCATTTATTTTGGGGGCAGGAAATGGCACTGGTGCTGAAGGCCCCATGCTGGGGTCTGACACTGACAAAGTGATTTTTACAAAGACAGTATCTTTCCTTCACTTTCTTTCATGAATATTTGATGATGTTCATAATTTTAATATTTTTCTTAGAAGTTGTAATAAAAATAAATTTTGCACGGACAACAGTTTTCTGCAAGCACCAGAATTAATCAGGCCGTGTTTCCTGTAAGTTTATGTCCTTGCTCCCTAATCTCTTTGTACTTGAGTACTTCCAGAGATCTTCCATGTCCCCTCTTCTGTGACAGGACAGGGAACTGGGTTCTGTAGTAGTTCTCAAAGCCACATTTGCCCACTGGCAAGTGCATGTTTGCTGCCTCGACAGCTGACCGATAACTCCTGAAATGGACTGTGTTAAAACTGTTTTCTCTCACAAATGCAGCAATTTGAATAGCTGTCTCATTTACTCAAGTCACTCCAAGAACATAATACTTCTTGAAATACCAAGTTCTCCATCAAATTTGGCTGAATTTGGCCACTAGTTTCTTAAAATAAGGAGGGGAACCTGATGGTTAAACTTGAGTTTAAAAAGTGGGATGAGAGCTCATCTCCAGGATGAGATCATATCACACTTCATTTCCCTTCTCTCTAGATGATTCACAAAGAAAGCAGTACGAGGAATGGCTGCAGGATACACAACAACTTCTTCAAATGCAACAGAAGTACCTGGAGGAGCAGATTGGAGCCCACAGAAAATCCAAGAAGGCCCTGTCAGCCAAACAGCGCACAGCCAAGAAAGCCGGCCGGGAGTTCCCAGAGGAAGATGCAGAACAGCTGAAACATGTTACTGAGCAGCAAAGTATGGTCCAAAAACAGCTAGATCAGGTAATCATCTGGAATCCAGACTGTTCACCTTGGCACTGAGCTGTCACCGTGGTAGTAACTCTTTCCTTTAAATCTTCTGAAAGACACAGTGGAGCTCTACCTAAAGGAGCCACTCCCTGTTCTGTTTTGCGTGTGTGACAGCATTGCTCTGGAGCGTAAGTGACCCTGGAGCTGCAAAGGAACATTCTGTGGCAAACATTATGACAAAAAGCTGGGTTAGTACTTTGGGAAGAGGGGAATTCCTTGGCAAAATGACTTGCAGCAGAGTTCCAGGCACCATGCGAAGCAAAAATGAAACATTCAGAGAGAAGTTTTAGCATGCAGGGCTTAGTTTCAGGCTTGAATGAACCTCCCAACCCAATCTTCTTTTTTTTTCAGTCTGAAAATCTTTTATTACATCTTTAATGTTAGGCTAGTTTTATGGTCTGTCTCATTCCTAGATGCTGATCATCAGTATTGTGTCATGGAATAACACAGGTCAAAGGGATGTCTGGAGGCCTTTTAGTCATGATCAAAGCAGAAGTAGCTTCATGATTAAATCAGAGTACTCAGCACCTTGTCAGTCAAGTTCTGTAAGTCTCCAGGGGCAGAGATTTCCCAGCCTCTCTGGGCCTCTGTTTCTACATGTAACCACTTTCACTGGGCTTTGTTTTCCTTTCCTTACATTCAGTTGGAATTTCACATATTGTAACTGTGATAATAGTACATGAGATGACACCTGTGATAGTTTTGTTAATATGCTTTGCCCACTAGTAGTTAGTGCTGTGTTCCTCAAGACATTTTTTCTAAATTATCTGGCATGATTTTCAGGATCAACTAGTCCTGCTGAAAATGAAAATGCTTTAGAATTATCCTTTACTAGTGTGAAGGAAAAAACTTGGCAGCAGACAGCTTGGAATGAAGTCCTGAGTGATATCTGACCCTCGAGTTCTTACTCCTGTTGTGTTGCTTCAAGACAAAGTATGTGCTGGATTGGACATTAGTTGGCTCATCTTTCCACTGTGTGGAAGAGGGATGGAGTGGGTAAATTATTTCTACGTAATTCTTTTCCCCTTCCACAATGAATCAGAAGTAGAGTAAATGCAAAAAAATGCCCTTTAACCAGTCTTTATTATACATATGACAGTCTAATCTTATGGTGGAGTTAGACTGAAGTAACAGCTGCTAACCATGACATTGCTGGCAGATCCATTTACTGCCCCATAATTAAGGTTCTCCTATTTGTAATTTTTAAATTTCAGTTTAATCTACTGCTGGCAGAAGCCATCCACTGCCCTTTAACCACTGATTTAGACCAGTGGTTGATTCATCCACATCCTAAGCAGCATTTTGTTCTTTTACATCGTAGGAGCTTAAATAGGTTTAAAGTATAGTTCTAACCACCTTCTATTGGAAGCAATTTGCCACTCTTTCAAATCAGATCAAGTCATTTTTCTGCAATCAAGCTCCTGTTAGTTTTTGAAAAGTCTCTGTGTGTATGGAGAGAGAAAAGAGCTGCTGGATCCCTGTGAGTGCCTGGTCCTGGACACAGGCACGGAGAACCCGGAGCTGGCTGTGCCCCATGGGCTGATGTGAGACAGGCTTATTGGCCAGGCATGGAGCCACACAGACACTGCCAGATGGCCCCTGTGGCACCGTGCCTGTGCTCACAGGCTCTGCTCTCCCTGCACTGCTGAAATCTCCAGCTCAGCTCATTCCAGGGACAGTCACTGATACAGCCCTGCAGGCCCTGAAGGTTGTGGTGCTTTGGGTGCCTCATGGTACAGCCCCACAGAGCCAGCACAGGTTCAGTGCTGTGGGACCACGGAGAAGCCCTGGATCTGCACAGTGCAGATGGATCCAGTCAGTGGCTCTGTGCAGTGGCACTGTTTATCCAGCAGTGTTAGTGCCAAGGCAGAGCTCATAAATCATCTTGGACCTGGGATTATTGTGTAAATAACCTTTTGGGTGCATCTGTCCTGCAGCCTGACGTGTGTCTTGTGGCATCACTGTTACCCTGAGCTTTCTGTCTTAGTCCATGGTTCAGAAAATGAGAGGGCTATCACACAATTCAAAACATGTTATGGAGTTTTTCTATCCCTACTGTGGGATAAGCTGTGGAAGCCATAATCTCATGAACAGAAGTGGTAGAGAGATTTTCTGTGATGTATCATCAACCAGTGGATTGCAAATCCTTTTATTTTTTTAGAGACAAGTTTATTTGGGTCTCTGCAGAGTTTCTGAAAGGCTCTTGCTTGTCCAGTTGACAGTGTTGTGTCCTTCCCTTGACTTCTCCTGTTTCTCTAAACTACATGCATAACTTGTAGTGTCCCTGTTGAGTTTATTTTGGTCTTAAAATTTTAAATTTTCAAGCAGCAGTTGCAATTTTCATGTGATGTGAGATGTTTGAGGATCTGCCTGTGAAATGAGAATATCCATCACCGTTTTCCTGCAAACTTTTCCAGTTACAACTTTTTAAAATGTTGCTGATGTGTGAACATCATCCACGTCACTGTTTCCCTTTTCCTGTCTGTTCCCAAGTGTTTGTGTCCTGTGCATGGATGATAAGATCTGTAGGACGAGGATCACTGCTGGTTTAGGTTTGTATATTCTCTAGCACAGTGCAGTCTGGATGTGTAATTAGAGCTTTGAGGCACTGCTGTTTTGTCTGAAGTCTTGGCTGGGGAGTATTTCTAATGAAATAATGGCTGTTGAGCATTAAAAACACTGCAGAAATGCTGGTTTGGCCTGAGGTTCGTTGTCTCCTGGAATCACAGTGGTGAGTTACGTGGTTTATGCTGCTTACACAGCCAGTTTGTGGCAGAGGTGAATAATGCCTGTTTCAATGTTTAGATCCGGAAGCAGCAGAAGGAGCACGCGGAGCTGATCGAGGAGTACCGCATCAAGCAGCAGCAGCAGCAGCAGTGTGGGATGGCCCCACATTCCATAATGCCAGGGGTCCAGGCCCAGCCTCCCATGGTTCCAGGAGGAACAGCACCAGCAATGAATCAGCAGAGCTTCCCCATGGTGGCACAGCAGCTCCAGCACCAGCAGCACACAGTGGTGATCCCTGGGCAATCCAACCCCACCAGGATGCCAAATCTATCCGGATGGCAACCTGCAAGCGCCCCTGCGAGTCACATTTCCATGAATCCAGCAAGGATGCAGCCTCCAATGACACCACTGCCAATTACTCCTGGTGCACCGGCTCCTGTGCCTGGCCCAAATGCAGCTGCACAGTCAGGGCCACCCCCAAGGGTGGAGTTTGAGGACAACAACCCTTTCAGTGAAAGTTTCCAGGAGCGGGAGCGGAAGGAGCGCTTACGGGAGCAGCAGGAGCGGCAGCGCATCCAGCTGATGCAGGAGGTGGATCGGCAGAGAGCTCTGCAGCAGAGGATGGAGCTGGAGCAGCACAGCATGATGGGGCCTGAGCTGAATAACAAAACATCCTTATCTCAGATACCTTTCTTCAATTCTGAGCTGCCTTGCGATTTCATGCAAACCCCTCGGCCCCTGCAGCCGTCCCCACAGCAGCAGCAGCAGATGGGGCAGATCCTGCAGCAAGGTGCTGTGACCTCCCCTCCTGCCGCCAGTTTTATGCAAAGCACAGAGAGAAGGCCAGTGGGACCTGCAGCTTTTGGACCTGATGCATCTGCTGTTCCAGGTGGAGCCCCCAGCTTCCATAATGTAAAACAAACTCATGGGAACCTCTCCGGGGCTGCTTTTACGCAGAACCAGGTCAGGCCTCCGTTCCCATCTGCTGTACCTTCATCTCCAGCGCTGGGGGGCAGTGCCCCATGTGGGTCGGACACTGGTGTGCCCCAGGCTGCAAACATCCCTGTAGCAGGCCAGTCTCTCATCCAGCTGTATTCTGACATAATCCCAGAAGAGAAAGGCAAAAAGAAAAGGACGCGGAAAAAGAAAAAGGATGACGATGCCGAGTCCATAAAAGCCCCGTCAACTCCACACTCGGATATCACTGCACCATCAACCCCAACCATTTCTGATGCTACCTCCACCCCCACAGTGAACACCCCCAATGAGCCACGGCACCAGGATGAACAGGAGGCCATGGAGCTAATGGGCCCCTCAACATCCAACACAGGAGAGAGCCGGAGCTCCCCGGAGCTGGAGGGGAAACTCCCCAGCAGCAGCAGCGTGTCCCAGAAACAGCCCCCGGGGAATGCAGAGGCTGAAAAGGCTAAAATGGACACACCCACCAGCCTCCAAGAAGTTAAACTGGAAAAGGCAGAAACTGATCAATGCTCAGGGCAAGCTGAGCCTAAACCAGAAAATCCAAGCAGTATTAAGGTGGAGGAGGAGAAGGTCACCTCACAGCCAAGCTCCTCAGCTCCGAGTCCAGCACAGCCACCCGGTGCTCCAGCAGCCAAGGGGGAGTCAGGGAATGAACTGCTGAAACACCTGCTGAAAAACAAGAAATCCTCATCTCTTCTAACTCAGAAACCAGAGAGCAGTGGCCGAGCAGAAGAAGAGGCTTCTGGGGATAAGAAGTTAGCAGAGAAGCAGAGCCCAGCTGAAGGAATGGTGAGTCTGGTACTGGTTTTATTACACCATGGTCAGCAGTCCAAGCCTAGTCTGTGCCTTATTGTGGGCATTGTGGAAACATAACCGACCTGTACAAGGGTGGAGGAAACAGCTTTAAGAAACTTTTGCCTCTTTCCTGCCTTTTCTCCACAAGTAAATCACCTGTGTTGAAAAAAATAATAAATTTTAATGTGACTTCTTAGGTCAGCGTATTTAGAAATCACTAAAATGCAAACAAAAGTATTTTTCTTCAGAAAATTGTCTTTAAAAAATGCCACTTCCTAACATTAAGGCAGGATTTTACAGTATGATTCCTAATTACTCACTGGTATATGTCTGTACAAAATGTGGTGTGCCTGGGTGCTCCTTTCTCCACCTGAGTCGTCTGTATGATTTATCAATTTATAAGGTCTTTAAAAACAGACATAAAGAAAAGTGCTTTCTGTGAGGTAGGATACACTTTACACTTAGACTTGTTGGTCATTTTATTGTAATCTTAATCTCTGCTTTCGAGTTTTGACTGCCTAAACTCTAAATTCATTCTTAAAACAAAATTTAAATGTGTTTAAAAGGAAAGAATGCTCGTAAAAGTAAAGGTAATTGTGAGCAGCAGGTAATTGTTAAATATCCACAGTTAAAACATGTGATAGGAATATTAGAATACTGGTGGTAGGGGTCATGTAGAGCTGTATAAAATAATAATGGATTTTTTTTAAAATGGACTTGCTTTTGGCTTGCCCCTGTAGCATTGGAGTCCCATTCTGATCCCTTTTACCCAGCTATGCTTCTATGGGAGGAAAGGCTTTGCAGATTTGTACTGGAAGTATTTAAGCAAGTGGTACAAGCCAGAAATGTTTCACAACACTTTTTTTGTTTCTAACCTCAAAATACTTTTGTATTGTATTAACTTCCACGCCTTTCTTCTGCCACCAAGTCTGTCTTTCATTAGACTCTCGTGGAGATCTCCAAGGTTTCATGCACATGTAACTTTATTTTAGGGGGTATTCAAAAGAGAATGTTACTGGCCTGTGAGTTTTTAATGATGTTTTCAGATGTCAGTGGTGTTAATGGGAGATCATAATTCTGTCTATAGAGACAGTTTAGCAGTTCCTCCTGCCAGTAAAATACACTTTGTTTTCAGTGAGATTTATTACTCTGTGCCTGTGCTTTCAGAGTCGTGCAGTAAATCAGAGTGAACTGTGTATTAACTTGTCAAAAATTCTGCTGCACTTCCTTTTTTCACACCAGCAAACTGCAGGAGCCCAGATGCAAGGTGCATTTGGGTGCAGTAACAGCCAGCTCCAGAGAACAGATGTAGGACCTGAAACCAAGAAGCAGAGAAACAAGCGGGCTCAGAGGACGGGAGAGAAGGCAGCTCCTCGGTCCAAGAAAAGGAAAAAAGAGGAAGAAGAAAAGCAGGCTGTTTATCCTAATGCAGATACCTTCATCCAGCTGAAACAGGTGAGTGTGCAGGGGCTGGGAAAGGCAGTCCAGGGGCCACTTGGAACAGTGGATTCTCCCAGTGGAAGTGAAGTTGATGCTTACGTTGAATTTTGAGCACAGAGTGGGGAAAATGTGAACTTCCACAAGATCAGGGAATTTGAAGTTTGGGGTTTGTTTAATTTTGGAAGGTGGGCTGACATGGCAGGTAGTTCCAAAGCCACAGAGTTCCTGTCAGCTCTGGCAGCCTCTGAATGAGCTGGCAGGGAGCTGGAGCTGAACAGGGGACCACAATCCTTAACAGAGTCCTGTGTTTGACAATTTCCTGACAGTGGATAAATTCCAATTCTTTTAAACTAGAAACCACTCTACTGACTGGAGAATTGCAGTGGTCTGTTTTATACTTATTTTCTGATTTTTTTTTCTTTTAATACAGCAACTTTCTCTTCTGCCTTTGGTGGAACCAATAATTGGAGTGAGCTTTGCACACTTTCTCCCCTATGGCAGTGGCCAGCTAAATGGTGGAAATCGACTTGTGGGAAGTTTTGGTAGTGCTACTCTTGATGGGGCTTCAGATTACTACTCCCAGCTCATTTACAAGGTATGGTTTTAATCTGGATTTGTGTTGTGTGCTCTCTGTGGGAAGAGAAGTCCTTGATATTATTACTGCTAGTCAGAGTTCTTGCCTTTTATGCAACTAGAAGAAAAATAACCTTCTATTGCTGGACTGGATAGTGTGAAACCGTCACCATTCTTTTACTCTTTGAAGGTGGATATTGGTTCTGGAAACTGTTGTTGTAAACTAATGAAAAACTACAAATACTCTTAACAAATGGATGCTAAATAATGAAAATAGTAATTACAGTTTTGTGGAGCAGAAAAGACTGAATTCTCAGTACTTTGCAAATTCATTGAAAGCATTAAAGCATTTCTTAATGTGAATTAAATAAGAAATAGACTTTTTCTCATTTGCCCACCAAGCCCTAACTAAGAACCTGGGAACTCTGAACAAAATAGACTGTTTGTTGATGAGTTAATAACCCACAGCATTTAAAACTCGGTCTCTGAGATCAGAGTGGCAATATTGGGAGGGCAGTGGGATACTGAACAGACAGAATCAAATTTGCTGCTTGGTTACCCTAATATAAAAACCTATTAAAACCAGTGATGTTTCCTCCAGCCTTACACAGTGTGTAAGCTGAGAATGAGACCTACAGAAATAGTTGTTGTGGTCAAAAGTAAGTAATGAGGATTAGCTTTGTGGGCATGACTGCAGCAACAACAGATACTGAAGTTCTCATGTAATTTTCATTTAAAATATGGGCAGTTGAATAAACTGATGAGAAGTAGCCCAGAGTATGAACTTGCAGAGTATCTGCTGCTCCATGGTAGCTGCTTCAGTGACAGCTCATCCTGTGCTGAACGTGAGGCTTGGTAATGCATTTGGCCAGCTGGGGAAGCTGATTTGTTCATGGTGCTGGAGAGTCACTGTGGAACAGCTCTCTCTCTCTCTCAGGAGTTGGGGACCTTTGCTGAGGCTGTAGGAACTCGTTTGAAACTGTTCCTTAAAATGTTCTTCACGCACTTTTGTAAGCAGCTGAGTCACATCTTTTGGTAATGCATTTGGTAGTGTTTACTCATGTGAACTATGTCTCTGATATCACTGATAGAAGAAAAGCCAATCATTGTGTCTTGCACAGTAGATACCTTTCTGTCACGTGCTTGGATATCAACTATGGCTGCTTATCAGTTCTACATCTGGCTGTAAAACTCTGGGTTACGTTGTCTGGTACTGCAGCAAGGCAGGTTCTCTCCCTGTGTCCCACCCTGACTGATGGTTCTTTAATTCATGTCCTGCAGCAGAACAATCTGAGCAATCCCCCGACCCCCCCGGCCTCTCTCCCTCCCACGCCGCCGCCCGTGGCCTGCCAGAAGTTGGTCAATGGCTTTGCCACCACGGAGGAACTCGCTGGCAAGGCTGCAGTGCTGGGAGGCCACGATGGTAAGGCTCGTGTGTCCTGGTTCTGGAAAGTCAGGGCTGTTTGTAGCAAATGGCAAAACAGATCTTAGAGTCACAAATCTGCTGAGTTGGAAGGGACCCTCAAGGATCATTGAGTCCAGCTCCCAGCCCTGCACAGGACACCCCCAACAATCCCACCTTGTGCCTGAGAGCATTGTCCAAATGCTCTTGGAGCTCTGTCAGGTTTGGTGCTGTGTCCACTGCCCTGGGGAGCCTGTTCAGTGCCCAGCCATGCTCTGGGTAAAGAACCTTTTTCTGATATCCAACCTGAACCTCCCCTGACACAACTTCAGGCCATTCCCTTGGGTCCCTTCAGTGGTGACCAGAGAGGAGATCCACACCTGCCCCTCTGCCCCCCATCATGAGGAAGCTGGAGGCTGCTGGGAGGTCTCCTCCAGGTTATTCCTTGCTTCTCAGTTGCAATACTCCTTTACAAAAACAAAATGCCCAGACTTTTCAAGGTTATAATCATTACTAGCCAGCAATATTTGACACCAGTATAGTGTCAGGTGTTGGTGCCTTTGCCTTTTTTCCATTCAAAAACATGTTGAGAGCTAGACACACGCTTAAGAAAATGAAAAAGAAAACCATAAGATCAGTTTTTTGGGTCCAGTACAAATGACTGGCATGAGCTCCTTGGTTGAGTGAGCTCAAAGCAGCCTATCCAGGAATGTGTGCAGTCAGTATGTATTTCCTGATGCTTACAAATTGGACAGTTAAAATTGCTTTCTGTTTTTTATACTGGCTCTTTGTAAAGACTGTCGAGTGATTAAAATCCTTTTTTTCACACCCCTTTTCCTTTGTTGTTACAAAATCATTGATTTTTTGTACTTTTGTGGGTTTTTAAAATAAACATCTTCTCTTAGTGGCAGAAGACACACTAAAAAGCCTTTCAAGCGCTGTTTGCTCAAAATTTGCAGGTTTCTGTAAAAAATGGAAGTTAATCCTGAATGGTCACAATTTTTTGGACTCCCAAGTGTCTAAGAGTGGTGTCACCATCAGGCCCCACCCACACCCAGCAGGCAGCATGTCTGTCACTGAAAGAGCTGTCCAGATGTCTCATTGTGCTGTGCCTTTCTGGTTTCAGTTACCAAAGCTCTGGGGCCAAAGCAGTTCCAGTTGCCTTTCAGACCACAGGATGATTTATTAGCCAGAGCGATGGCTCAGGGCCCCAAAACTGTGGATGTTCCCGCCTCACTTCCAACACCACCTCACAACAACCAGGAGGAGTTAAGGTAGGTTTTCCTTGACATCTTCAGAAAGGTATTTGGAGCAGATTCTGTGGTCTTTCAGTGGATGAGACTGTGAAGGTGTGGAGAAACAAAATCCTTTGTGCACAGCCACAGAAGGGCAGAGAGTGCAATTGGATCATTTTAACTCTTAACATTTCCACATGTAGAGAGCAGCATAGTGAAGTAGGTGATTTCAGCCATTGCTGGACTCTAGATTCTATTAAATTGGTAGGAATTCCTTACCTTCATCTCTTAAAAGTAGAAAAAAGTGTTACAAATAGGTGCTTTTCTTGGAGCAGTGTGGTGCTGTAGTGACAGGTGACTGCTGTAGCAGCAGCAAAACTGTGCAAGAGCCAGCCTGAAACTGCACAGCTCCACTCAGTTCCCCAGGTGAGAAGGACTGGCTGGAATATCAGTCTCCCTGCAGAAATCTTCCCTTTTGCCTTCCTTTCACTTGCCTGCCCAAAATATGAGCATCTGTGAAACACTGGAACCTGTATGTGGACAAAGGCCAGACAGTTTAAATATTAAAACAGTTCAAATATTAAATGCTCATTTTTTACCCTGGTAGATAGAGCCATGGGGAATAGAGGCTTTGGCTTTCTTAGTGTCTTGTGTTTCTTCATGGATCTTTCCCAAGAAATGGAGTATGTGTGCAATGGAATGTGAGATACTCAGAGGTGATGGCCAACCACCTACTTGTGTTCCGTGACCAGTAGCAACAAACAAGTTCATTTTAGTTCCCTGTCATGATTTATTACCTTGGCTTACCAAAAGTTTAGTCCATTTCCAAAAAAGGCTTTTTTGGGTTTTGTTCCAGGGTTCAAGATCACTGTGAGGACAGGGACACTCCTGACAGCTTTGTTCCTTCTTCCTCTCCTGAAAGCGTGGTGGGAATGGAGATCAGTCGCTACCCAGACTTGTCGGTCGTAAAGGAGGAGAACCCAGAACCTGTCCCATCTCCCATCATTCCCATCCTGCCCAGCAGCACTGGGAAAGGTGAGGCTGCAGCAGAGTGGACACTTACAGCTAGGATTGTTTTTCTCCCTATTGCCATACGTGTAGGATTAATATGCTGTATTCTGTTTTATTTTCAGGTTCAGAAGCCAAAAGGAATTATATAAAATCAGAACCCGGTTCAGGAGCGTTACCTGGTTCTGGCTTCTTCTCCTCCCAGCTTGGATCATCCCAGAATGGTCCTAAATCTGGCCTTATCTCTGTAGCAATTACTTTACATCCCACAGCTGCTGAGGTAAAGGAATAAGCCTGTATTGCATACAGTAGAGTACAACAGCAGTTAACTTGGTTGATACATAGTGACTCTGAGGGGATTACAGTGCAATAATGCTGCTGTTGCAATCTTCTAATAGTTTGTGTCTCTGCTGTCTGAACTGCTTGTCAGATGTAAACAAAGGTTTGTTTTTATTACTGTTTCTAGAACATCAGTAGCGTTGTAGCAGCATTCTCCAACCTCCTCCATGTCAGAATTCCCAACAGTTACGAGGTCAGTAATGCTCCAGACGTCCCATCTTCCATGGCAGCCACCAACACTCACAGAGGGAACCCATCTATGGAGTACAGGCAGCACCTGCTCCTGCAGGGTCCCCAGGCAGCATCCATGGGACCTGCCAGGATGGTGGGGCCCTATGGACTGAAGCAGCCCAATGTGCCATTCCCTGCCAACAGCAATGGTGAGTGGGCTTTGACTTCCAAGTGTGTTCAGTACCAGGGTTTAACTGAGTCACTGTTGATGCATTTCAGCCTCATGAATCCATGCTCTAGAATTCAATAATTGATTCTTGTTCCAGATAAAAAATAAAACTTCTTACATGATCATGTGGATTTTCCAGGATTTAACCATGAGTAGTTCTCATCCATCTCTGATTTCCATTGTCTGTTTTCATCACTGTCAGTGAGGCATTTCTCCCATAACTGTAACATTATTAGGGTTTTTTTGTCTACTCTGGTTTTAAATACATCATTCAGAAAGATTGTTCCCACGCTGGAAAGCTTGACATGCTTGTTTAAGCCTGTATTCCTGTGTCAGTTTATTTTGTCATTTTTTACACAAGAATGTGTTTTTGCCTGTTTTGCATTGTTTTAGGTCTGATTTATACAATTTGTCTATCAGGTCAAGATTTAAAGCCCTCCTTCCATGCCCTGTCCAGGGCATGTCCTAGACCAGTGCTAGTCCTCTAGACCAGTGAAGAACACTGTGATCTCTGATAAATTTGGTTTGATCTGATACAGCCTCTGACAGATAATCTGGTCCCTAGGTCTGGCTGGCTACAAGGATCACAGCCAGAACATGGCAGAAGGCTCAGCACTGAGGCCTCGCTGGTGCTCCCACTGCAAGGTCGTGGTTCTGGGCAGTGGCGTGAGGAAATCCTTCAAAGACCTGCCCTTCCTCAGACAGGTCAGTACTGAGGTGCCCAGGGAGGGCCTTAAAGCAGGGGATGGCACAAAGTCCTGCTTGTCCTGCCAGCCAAGAGCACTTCAGCTTCCTGTGTAGTCCCCCTTCCTTGTGTGTCCTAATTCAGGGTGGGACATTCAAGCACATTTGTAGTACAGCTAAAAAATGGCAAAGTTGTTGTTAAGGGTACAGAATGACTTCCAGTACATTTCAGAAAATAGAGCTCATCTATGGGAGTTCTCAAAGCTCTGCTACCAACCTCCTTCCATGACCTCTTCAGGGACCACAACTCAAAAAAAGCTCATTTGTGAGTCAGCCACCTTGCTGTGTCAGGAATTACTGTAAGAGCAGGAATACTTGCACTCCTTTTGGGCAGGAATCAGATTTCAGCCAATTTCTTGTCCTTACACTGGGAACTGTCATTCCTTCAGAAAATGCCATTGCTCTTCAGTGACCAGGAGGTGACTACACCACAAAGACATAGCCAGAGCGTGCATAAAGGGTTCATGTAGGTAGGAATGCACTGAATTCCCAGGAAGGTTTTGCAGATGGATCAGCAGATAAAACAGGGTGATCTGGCTTTGATTAGGCTAAAATGAGACATTCTTTTGCCATTTAAAGATAAAACAGAATGAATTTTGCTTTGCAAGAGTGCCTATGGAGCAGATGGGTGCACGGTGTAGAATGCTTTATTTTGATAGTTAAACTTCTGTGAAAGGCAGGAAATGCTGAAGAACAAGGGTGTAGGTGGTGGTAACATTAGATTACCTGTCAAATAATCAAGTATTTATATCACAGCATCCCTCATTATTTCACAAATGTTCTACAAATAAAGGCGTTTCCAGCCAGATTGGAAGACTTGTTTCATTACTGTGCGAAGAATGGTATTAAAATGCACTACTTACACTCTTCTGTGTTTGATTCCCAGGATTCCCAAGAAGGCTCAGATAAAATGAAGGACATTGTATTCTGTAGCAACAACTGCTTTGTTCTTTATTCAGCAGCTGTGCAAGCAAAAAACTCAGAGAACAAAGTAAGTATCAAACACTGACAGACCCGAGTGAGCTGAAATTATTGCAACTATTTGTTGGAGAACAGAAAGGGGCTGAGAGGGAAGCTTGCACTTCATTTGAGAGGTTTATAAATTAATTGCTCTATATTCAGACATTGAGGTTCTGAACCAGCAGCATGAAGTGAAAATTATATTTGCAGAACTTTGTGTCTGACAGATGTGTGGCAGAAAAGCCACCAACTTTGGCTGCCCTCCTGGGCTTTGAAGTTGTAGTCTTCAAAAAAATCAGTCATTCAAGTTCACTGGGCATTGTAAACAACCCCAGACACATTTTTAAGGGGTATATCCTGCATTTGAATTTGGCTTATACAGTTAAAATTAAAATTACAGCTGTGAAAATCATAATTGAGCAGCAAGTTTGTGGAAAGTTTCATTTGTTCAGTGTAACTGGGGAAATAGAATCCTGTTCCCTGACTTTATGTGGGTGAAGCTGCCATTTTAAAGCATTGATTACCAGAACACCAGTAAGGAGCCTGTGAGCTGACCGTGACCAGGAAAAGGAGGTTCCTATTACTGGAGAAGTACATCTGAAAAAGTTCATTCAACTGAAGGTGGAATTAGGCCAGGGAATTTTCTCAATTTTCTGGACATCATTTCTTCCTGTGTCAAGGGTTCTTCAATGTCAGAGGAAGGGGAACTTAAATGTATCTAATTATTTAGTCACTAAAAGTGAAATAGTCCTCAGTGAAGACTGAATCATCCTGCTGAGTTTCTCACAGTTAAAATTTCTTGAGTACTTCTTTTAACTAACTTGTCTTCTGCTGTTTCTAGATCAAATGTATCTTGTTTCCCCTAAACCATTGGACAGAACAGGCTGTGTCCTTCAAGCTTTACCTAATCAATGTGTTTTCATAGTCCTGTATAGACTGTATAGTTTGAAGCCTTCCTTCAAGTGCATCCTAGTTTCTCAGGAGGAATTGAATTAAGAAAACACAGCTCTGGAGAAGATAACTCTGTGTACATCCATGTCCTTTTAGTGTCCCATGTAGCTCATTTTCAGTTGTGTATAAACAAATAACATTCCTCTACAAGTGCATCAGCATGTACCTGATTAAGTTAATTAAATGGCACATTCATCCTCTTGATCCTTTAATTTACTCTTTCAAGATTAATCACACAAACCATGTTAAGCACTTTATAATCTAAGCTTCCTTTGTTGTTCTTGTTTTCTCTCTTAGGTTTTTGTTTATTGTTTTTTTGTTTGGTTTGGTGTTTTGTTTTGTTGTGGTTTTTTGGTTTTTGTTTGTTTTTTTGTTCAAATCTCTGCAGGTATAATTCTTGTTTACTGTGACTGAATAGTTTAAGTCCTCAAGTTGTATCTAATCCAGAGCCCTGTAGGAATTCCTCCTCACTTGTTTCCAGGAAAAAAAATAAGTGGTATTAGTTCTAAATTTTCCACTTCCACCAAATACCAGATTCTTACGCTTTAAATTAGTTCTGTGACCCACATTTTAAGGTTACTTTGTGTTGTAACAAAACTTTCTAAGAATCCCTAAGAACTAAAGCTGGCAATCAGCTCACTGAGGGCAACTGAGGAGTTTTGCATTCAGAACACTGACAAGGGATTATTTGTCCTTTCTCTCATGTATTGAAGGGGGCACCGTGTTCTAGGAAGGCTGGGAGACTTTCCTGCTCCAAATCCTGGCCCAAGCTGTGGTAACATGGGTCAGGATAATTTCCATCTTTCTCTGTTGCTGCATCTTGATTTTAGGCATTTGGAGAAGCCTCTCCCATACTGAGCTGCCCATGTTTTCGGGTTATATTTAATGATTAACAAGTTGGGGATGTTCTTCCTAAGGAGTTTTCTGTTGATTGTCAGGAATCGGTCCCAACCCTGCCACAGTCGCCGATGAAGGAGAGGCCGCCCAAAGCATTCCATCAGTACAGCAACAACATCTCCACTTTGGACGTCCACTGTCTGCCCCAGCTGCAGGAAAAGGTTTCTCCCCCCTCATCACCCCCCATCATGTTCCCCCCTGCCTTTGAAGCAGCCAAGGTGGAGGCGAAACCGGATGAGCTGAAGGTAACGGTGAAACTCAAACCCAGGTTAAAAGCAATACACAGCAGTCTGGAGGACTGCCGGCCTCCCAGTAAGAAATGGAAAGGGATGAAATGGAAAAAGTGGAGCATTCAGATTGTGATTCCTAAAGGATCATTCAAACCTCCTTGTGAAGAAGAAATAGATGAATTTCTTAAAAAACTGGGCACAACCCTTAAACCAGACCCTGTGCCTAAAGACTATAGGAAATGTTGCTTCTGTCATGAGGAAGGTGACGGATTAACTGATGGACCAGCAAGGCTTCTCAACCTGGATTTAGACCTTTGGGTCCATTTGAACTGTGCTCTTTGGTCTACTGAAGTCTACGAGACACAAGCTGGTGCCTTAATAAACGTGGAACTAGCACTGCGGAGAGGCCTGCAGATGAAATGCATGTTCTGTCACAAAATGGGTGCCACCAGCGGTTGCCACAGGTTAAGGTGTACCAATATTTATCACTTTACCTGTGCCATTAAAGCACAATGCATGTTTTTTAAAGACAAGACCATGCTTTGCCCCATGCACAAACCAAAGGGAACTCACGAGCAGGAGCTGAGCTACTTCGCGGTGTTCCGGAGGGTGTACGTGCAGCGCGACGAGGTGCGGCAGATCGCCAGCATCGTCCAGCGCGGGGAGCGCGACCACACCTTCCGTGTGGGGAGCCTCATCTTCCACGCCGTGGGCCAGCTGCTGCCACAGCAGATGCAGGCCTTCCACTCCTCCAAAGCCCTCTTCCCCGTGGGGTACGAGGCCAGCCGGCTGTACTGGAGCATGAGGTACGCCAACAGGCGCTGCCGCTACCTCTGCTCCATCGAGGAGAAGGACGGGCTCCCGCTCTTCGTCATCAAGGTGGTGGAGCAGGGCCACGAGGATCTGGTTCTGACTGACACAACACCTAAAGGTAAATGTTGTGAACCAAGATAATGAACTTATGGCTTTGCTGCTCATTGTGGTACTGCTGATTCCTGTGGTACGGTACCTGTTTGAAGCAACTGTTGCAGGCACTGTTCTAACATGTTTATAGTGAGCTTCCAGGGCCTTTTAATACCTTGCTGTGAAGACTGTGGACACTTCTGAAGAAATTGTATAAGCTGCAGATCAAAAGAATAGTTCCAAGTCCACAGAGGAGACCCAAGATCGAGTGTTGAAAATGAACTAAAGCAGTAGGAAAGCGAGCGCAGGTTTCATTTCATGAAAAGCGACTTTGTTTAAACACAGCCACTGCTCAGTTATTGTCAAATCAGCTGGGCTCAAGTTAGGGAGCTCTAAAAACAGCTGAGTGACCACATTGTTCTCAGGGTGGGTAATGTCTCTGTCAGGGTGTCCATAAACATATGGGCAGGTCTTGGAAGTTGGTTCATGGATGTGCTGGAGGCCTGTAACCCTCTGGGTCTCAAGGCCTTGGTGCTGTGGGTGCTGATACCCTCACAGAATGAGTACTGACTACAAACAATCAGTGGAAATAGAATATATTGTGTATTTTCGGAAAATCATACTTTGCAGGATTTCTGAAGAGAAACCTGCCCATATTCTTATCAGAGGACTGAAAGTTTCCATGCTGAGAACACTGAAAGCTTCATTTCTGAGAACCGAGAGTGCAGAATCAACGGTGTGTGTGTGTTTGGGATTTGTTAAATCCCAAAAATTAGCAACTCAACAAATCATTCTCCACTTCACTTTTTAGATCCTGGCCTGTTTGTATAGGCAGTCAAAGACAAAAGCTTTCTCAGTGCTGGGTTCTGGTTCCCATATCCTCAGGCATTTGTTTTAAAACCAAGTGCAATAGTTTTTATTTTTTTGATCACTGTAATTCTCTCCCAATGGTTGTGTAGGTGTGTGGGATAAAATCCTGGAGCCCGTTGCTTCTGTTAGAAAAGAATCTGAAATGCTCCAGCTGTTCCCCAGCTATCTGAAGGGTGAAGACCTCTTTGGTTTGACAGTCTCTGCAGTGGCCAGGATTGCAGAATCGGTGAGTTCACCACCCCAGTTCTTGCTGGATCATCGCACTTGCTGGATAGACACATGAGAAGGGGAACAGAAAGAAGTGTGGAGAAGTAAACATTTTGTTACACACGTAATTATTTGTATTTTTTTTTCTTTCTGTCTCTTTTTTTTTGCAGCTGCCAGGGGTTGAGGCCTGTGAGAACTACACTTTCCGCTATGGCCGAAACCCCTTAATGGAGCTTCCTCTTGCCATCAACCCCACGGGCTGTGCCCGTGCTGAGCCTAAAATGAGTACCCATGTCAAGAGGTTTGTGTTAAGGTATTTTGTTTTAATTTCACATAGTACAGCCCAGGGTTTATAGGCTGCTTTAGGGTTATTTGTGCTTTCGTCTGCTGCTTACAAACCCTGTCGTCCTTGGCTGTGAATGTGCATGCCCCAGTCAGAGGAACTGCTTTGTGTCTCCGCTAGCTGGCTTTAAGTGTCTGTATGTCTGAGAGGATTTTTATTGGGTTTCCTGGCTGTTTTCAGAGAAATCTTCAGTTTTTCTTGTATTCTTTCCTGTTACATGCCCAATTCCTACAGGCCTCACACCTTGAATAGCACCAGCACATCGAAGTCCTTTCAGAGCACAGTCACGGGGGAGCTGAACGCGCCTTACAGCAAACAGTTCGTCCATTCCAAGTCCTCTCAGTACCGCAAGATGAAAACCGAGTGGAAATCCAACGTGTATCTGGCTCGCTCTCGCATTCAGGTCAGTTCCAACTTCAGGAAATGGGTTTTTAAAAAATTACATATCCTTTTATTAATACCTGTTTTACAGGTAAATTTTGTAGGTGTCATATTTTATGTATAAGTGTTTACCCAAATCTGGATAAAAATTTGAAACTAAGCCTATAGCAAAATTCCTTCCAGTCTCGTTCCAAAATTGGCAATTTCTACGTGGCACATCAATTGCACAGATTTATCTTAAGTAAGATTTCTTTCTAATTATAGTAAATATCTTAAAAATTCATTTGTTATGGTCATCTAGAAAAAGGAGGTTTTTTTAAGTTTTGGGGCGGTTTGTTGTTTGTTCCTTTAGCCTACTCCTCAAAACCGTAGTAAAACGTAAAATAGAAAATAGAAATGCACAGAGGAAGCATGAGATGCTCAGGCCAAGCTGATGAAGTGGTACAAGACCAGCAGAATAGCTCAGTACTTACTTGCCTTCATAAAAGTATAAAATCCATTACTTTATGTGGTGCTGCTGGTTTGCCCCGCAGTCTGTTTTGGAAAAGCTTTGTCACTAATCTGGCCGTGTGTGGGCATGGTTGTTGTTTATTTCAGGCTGGACTTCGCCGTGCCTGGGTTCCTCTCAGGTGTCTCCGGTCTAGCAGGACCCACTTTTATTTCTCAGTGAATTTATAACCTTTACACAGTCAGTGTCAGAGGGGTAAGAGCAGCTTTCTCACCGAGACAGCAGCTGAGTTTTCTGGGACCTGTGTGAGGCTGGATTCTGCATTGGGCCGTTACTGCATCACTTATTTATCAGTGCTGCTTCTCTCTCTCCCCTTTCCACTGCTGGTTCGGGGCATGGTGAGGAACACAGAGTGTAAAGTTACTAACTCTCAGTGTACTTTCTGTAGGGCCTGGGCTTATATGCTGCTCGAGACATTGAAAAGCACACAATGGTCATTGAATATATTGGGACGATCATCCGGAACGAAGTAGCAAACAGGAAGGAGAAGCTCTATGAATCTCAGGTAAGGGTGTTTGTTCATTCTCTTTCCCCTTCCTCATTCAGACATTCATAGAACAAAACAAATGCTGTTCTGCCTGATGAATTCAGGTCCCCTGATTTGTTTTCTGCTGTGCCATAAATGCATATAGGCTTACAATAAAACCAGAGGAGCCTACAGTGGTTGTTACCAGAGTATTTCAATGTTTAATAAATCTCACAGCAGCCTGGCCAGGGAGGGAGGACACATCCTCTGTTCCAGAGGACACAGCTCTGGCAGACATGTCAGGACCTCAGTTTTTAATGAGAACTTCTTAAATTTAAAGCCACTTCCTTTGTGTAACTTGATGGCTTTGTAACAGTTAGTGCCTGTCTGGGAAGCAGTCAAACATCCTGGATGAAAGGCAGTAGGAAGCTCTTAGGGAAAACCAAATTGTGCAGAGGTTTGTGTTTATGACCCATCATCCCTCAGAAACCCAGGGAGACACAGGCAGTACGTGGCAGTGCTTTCTCTGGGGAGCCAGTGGGCAGTGCCTGATCTGGAATGCAGGAGGGCACTTGGAGCTGGCCCATGTTGTTGTTCATCACTGGCAATGCAGTAAAACCTCACCAGAGTCCTTGTGCCACTTGTGTCTTTCAGAACCGCGGCGTGTACATGTTCCGCATTGACAACGACCACGTCATCGATGCCACCCTAACGGGAGGCCCTGCAAGGTGGGTGGCCCTGGAGGGACCCCTGACCTCCTCCTGCAGCATCCCCCTGTTGACCTGGGGCTGTTGGAGGCTCTTGAGTTTGTGGGGTTTATTCTCTGAGCTGGTACATTCAGTCTTCAGACTGTCCCACTGTCTATTCCATCAACATTGCTCATCTTTCAGTTACATTTCATGGCAGCTGTGAAGAAAGGAATTTTTTTTGATCCTTGATTTTTTTGACACTTGATTTTTTTTCTTTACATTTTCCAGGTAAAGAAACAGGTACAGAGTAATGTAATTGTATGTGGAAAGGTGATGAGCCCGTGGAGCTAAGGCTGCCCTGAGGTTTGGTTCAGGTTTGCCTCAAGGGATGGGTTTTCCTAAAAGGTTTCATCTGTCCCACTCTTCTTTTGCAGGTACATCAACCATTCGTGTGCACCCAACTGTGTGGCTGAGGTGGTCACTTTTGAGAGAGGACACAAAATTATCATCAGCTCCAGCAGAAGAATCCAGAAGGGGGAGGAGGTAGGGCAGGTTCTGGTTTTACACCCCTCCTGCCATTCTGTGATTCCTGGCCAGTGGCACAACTTGTTTGTGCTGGGGGGAGGTGACATTTCCCTCTCCCTTTCCTGTAAAACTGTGCCTGTCCCTCACAGTGCAGCCTCTGCTGTGTTGTGCTGTTTAACCTATAGCTACAGGGAAAGCTGTGGAAGATCCCAGCTCTTCCATAACCACTCTCATGCCTCTCCTTCCAGCTTTGCTATGACTATAAGTTTGATTTTGAAGATGACCAGCACAAGATTCCATGTCACTGTGGAGCTGTAAACTGCCGAAAGTGGATGAACTAGAATGCATTCCTTGCTGTCTTTGAGGGTTGCTTGTCCCTAGGAAGAAGTGATTCACATTTTGATTTTGTCGACGGAAAATTGTTGCCTTTTTCAAGGGGAAAAAAAAATATCACTTCTGGAAATACAGATTTCTACACAAGTATTTAAAAAGAAAAAAAAAAAAAAGGAAAAAAAAAAAAGGAAAAATAACCCAACCAACAAGCAGCAGAAGCAAGCCGGCAAAATCTGAAGCTGACTTTCCAGACATGTGGAGGTGAAACTGAGTTAACAGAATGGTCCAGCACTTTTGTTTTTGAGCTCACTAAGGAGAAACTCTTTAACTTGGGCAAAGAACCGCTGGCTGACCTGCAGGAGGGCAGGTGGCCACTATGAATGTAAGACTGAAATCACCAGCGAAAGGGAGAAGTCCAAAGTGCTGGCCACAGCCTTATTTGATAAAGGGGCAGGCCCTCTAATTAAAGAAAAAATTTTAAATAAAAGTAGACACCACTGAACAAGGAATGTACTGAAATGACTTCCTTAGGGATAGAGCTAAGGGAAAAAATAACTTGCACTAAAATACATTTAAATACTTGATTCCATGAGTCAGTTTATTGTAGTTTTTGATTTCTGTAAAATAAGAGAACCTTTTTGTATTTATTATTGAATAAGTGAATGAAGCTATTTTTAAAAAAGAAAGTTAGAAGAAAGCCAAGCTGCTGCTGTTACCTGCAGAACTAACAAACTCTGTTACTTTGTATAAAAGTGTAAATATTTTGAGAAAAAAAATACAGTATAAAAATAGTTATTGACCAAATGCTACCAGACTCTGCAGCAGTTCGGGTGCTTATTCTCAAACGTTGATAGGGATGTTACAATATGATCTCATGTACTCACGGACATGCGATTCCCAGTTCGGAATAACCAAAATCTCAGTTTAAAGAGAGGGGGTTTTGTATGTTTAAAGCAGTCTCAACTGTGGTCTTATGAGAATTTTTTAAAGTAAACCTTAAGCCTGGTAAAGGCATGTATATTACGACTCTGACTTTTGTAGATGTTTGGGTAATTTAGATTAATTTTATTATATTGTTGCATCCCTATTTCTTAAGTCAGGTTTTTTTGTGCTTACAATTTGTGATAACTGTGAATAACTGCTAAAACCACCCAAAATAGAGGCTGGACATGGTTTTTATTCTTCAGCAAAAGTAGTCAAGGATTAGGTGACCGTTCAGCCTACATTAAATCATGTAAACAGCATAGAATGAGTTGGAGCTTCAGTCTGATGCGATAGCCTTCTTAAAAGGAAAACAAGGAAAAAAATTAGGTGTAATGTGCTTGCAGCTGCAGGACTCTGGCAATAGGGTTTTGGAAAATGTAATTTAAAGATGTGTTTGTATGGATTGTTTTTGTTTACATTTCTTTAAAAAATAAACACTGTTTTGTGTTTGCTTGTAGAAATTTAATCAGCATTTTGAACCAGGTTAGCTTTTTATTTTGTACTTAAAATTCTGGTACTGACACTTCACAGGCTAAATATAAAAAAAAAAAAATGAAGTTTTTTTTTTTTGTGTGCACAATTAAAGTGGACTGTAAACTGTTGGTATATTCAGTAATACAGTTCTGAACTTGTAATGTATATGGCATGATGTATTTTTATCTTACAGAATAAATCAATTGTATATATTTTTCTCTTGATAAATAGCTGTATTAAATTGTTTCTTGAATATTTTTCTTCTCTTGTACAATATTCCAACATCCTACCAGTATTTGTCCTACAGTTTTTTCTGTTCTGTATAATAGTATCTAATGTTGGCAAAAAAAAATACAAAAACAACACAAAAAAAGAATTTTTTGAAGTATACAGAGTGTTATGGGTTTTGGAATTTGTGGAAACAGATTTAGAAGATCAGCATTTACGAATAAAAATATTTTACATCTATAAAGTGCATCCTCCCGTTGTCATTTGAGGTGTCTAGTTTCTGCTTCTTCCAGGATCTGTCTGCTTCCACTGTGGAGAAGTATTTTGCCTTCCCCCTTCTCCAGTGCATCCTAAATTTCAGAGTGGGTGCCACATCCTCATCTCAACCCATGAGTCTGAACACTTAGCACCCTTCCCCAGTCCCCTCCATCCTGCAGGAGGGGAGTGAGCAAAGGACTGAGTGGGGTTAAACCTCCATGTTGCTGCTATGACAGTGATGGACACCAGAGACATTCCCAGCAAGCTCAGAACAGGCCCAGACTGAAAAAAGGCTCCAAGACTTACCACAGAGCAGTGGGAAGCAGCCAGGCCAGAGCTGTTCCCTGGTGTTATTTACATGGTGCACTTTGGCTGCTGCAGGATCTGTCTGCTCTGCTGGCAGCCACGGCCACCACCCACTCCAGGAGCCAGGGAGAAGGAGGTACTTAAAAAGGAGGAGGCTTAAAAAGCAGCCCCAGGCAGAGTTTCCTTCTTTACAAATAATAAATAGTCAGTATGACAGCAGCAAGCTGGGGGCTGTGACAGTGCCTACCCTGGGATGAGGCTTTGCCTTCTATGCTTCCTATTCACCAAAGCCTCCTAGGTCAGCTGGGAGCAGTCACTCAAATAGAGAGCAAAGCTCTGAATTCCTGCTTACAGCAGCCAGCCCAGCTGGGGACAGGCCCCTGGCCCAGGGCTGGGTTTTCCCAGCAGAGATCTCTCACCCTCACTCAGGTGATGGCCTGGCTGCGTGGCTGCACCAGATCTGTCTGTGGCCAGGAATTCCCTGCAGGAACAACCGACACCATCCAAAACTCCATCACCTCCATCTGTTCCTGGAAGTGGGCACTGCTCCTGGTGACAGCAGCCTCCAACTCTTCCCCACTGGGAGCAGGTCAAAAATTCAGACCATAAATAAAGCAAGCTGCTGCTCTTCCTGTTTGAGGATTTGTTTGGCTTTTCTGATTTTTTTACTGTTTCTTTAGAAAGACATCAAGGCAACAGACGAAAAGGCCAAGCAAGGCTGCTGCACAATGTGGCTTCCACCACCAATGTCACAGGAAAGCCCTGCACACAGCTGGGAGCAGCTGTGCCAGCACCTGCTGCAGTCAGGGTGAACCAGACAGGCATAAATGAAGCTGCAGCCCATCCTTTCACTCCAGAAAAGACTGGAATTTCACACAGAGCAACCACCCAGGCTGCCATTGCTGCCAGTGGAAGGGTTCACCTGAGATGACACCATGTTCCAGCCCTGCCTGACTGCAGGAGTCACCTGGGAACTGATGGCAAGACTCCAAGTGCCCCTGAGCAAGGCACAGCACAGGCTCAGCTGAGCAAGGCAGCTGGGGTTGGTTTGAGAGGCTTTTCTTGGTAGGAAGGAGACAAGGGCACAGTTTGGCTGGTGTCTAACTTAATTACTCCAATTTTAATACTAGATCTGGAAGAACTTCCACTTCAGCCAATTGGCTCTGCTTTTAAAACCCTGGTACCTGGTTCTCTCAGCCAGGGGCTCACTCCTTCCAGGACTAGTTGAGGAGGCAGAGCAGCTGCCCTGTGGCCAGGCCACTCTTACCTGCTCCTTGGCATCCTCCTCCTTTGCTGTTCTCCTCGCAGGTGCTGGCCCTGGCAGGCAGCTGAAGGACCGGAGTGTGGCACAGGTGAATCTCCTCTCTGCAGAAAGATGTGGTCTGTAATCACTGCAGCATTGTCATTATTTGCTTCACGCTGCCCAGAAGGTCAGTAAGTGGGTGCTGGAACATTTGTGCAGTTGGAGAATGTTTCTGCTGCCCAAGTGGAAGGGCAAGGCTGTCCTGGCACTTCTGAGATCCGAACTGCACGTTCCCAGGGAAGGCGGTCGCTGTGGAGTGGGAAACAAGGCCAGCAACGGTGCTAAGAAAAAATACACTGGGTGAGAGCAGCTTTTCTCTTCTGCAGGAGTTTCCACACACTGAACAAGCTGAGGCAGGAACTCAAAGAAATAGCAAAATAAAACAGAAGTGGAGGAAAAAACCCAGAAATTATCTGTCAAGCCTTCCAAGATGTGAGGAAGGGACAAAGGGAGTGAAAACAAGGGAGACCCAAATTGTCTGAACATTAGTTTGCATCAGTGTCTAAGTTGGTGCTTGCTGGTCCAACAGCTACAAAGAGTAAGGCCATACAAATTAATAAAAAAATGATACTTTATTTTAAATGTAGCTACTGTCATGAGTCGTCAAAATAGACTTTGCAATAGTTACTCTGTTTTAAATATGAGGTGACAAATGACAGCAGAAAACTTAAACTACATGAAATGTCCTAAAATTAAAAGAACTAAATTTAAATATTACAAATGACAATTATCAGAAAATGAAAGGGAATAAAAATATTTTCCAGAAAAAGTAAAATAATTTTGGCCAGTAAACCCATACTAGAAACGTAAATTATTGAGATACTGCACATGAAATAGTCAAGGAGGACTCCTTTCTGTCATTGTCATTTAGAAGATCCACAAAGCTGAAATCTCACCATTTAAATTACATTGCTCTAATGATTTCTCTTACTTAAAACCAGTCCAATACTCCAGGATCATCCAAGGAACCGATGATAAATTTCACTTCTTCGTGCAGTGGGGCTGCTGCTCTCGGTGTGTGCCCAGGGACCAGTGACCACCCGGCCCTTCCCACGCTCAGCTCCTCAGGGCAGGGCATTTCCAGCAGGTCCTTCCATGGTTGTGCCGGGTGTAGCAGCCAAGGGCTCCGCACAAAGCCCTCCAGAATGACTCCAGATCGTGGCTGAAGGGGAACCAGGGCTCAGCTGAACTCTCCTCAGCCACCTCCTCGCTGTCTCAGCTCTCAAAGTGCCACTGCTGAGGAAGGGACCCGTCGCAGATGGCCACAGTCACGTAGCCCTTGTGGCTCAGTGGATCCACCACCTTCAGGCACTGCCCCACAGAGACCTGGTACAGGCGGTTGTTTTTCTAGAGCAGACAAAAAGACAGATGGGATTTATTTACTAAAACTTCTGTTCTCCATTGTCAGACTGGAGCTGGAAGTGATGCCCAAGGGGAGGGGATGCTCCTTCCTGACAGATGGGCCTTTCAGCAGCCTCCCTGACACACCAGACCCACAGCAACAGCGGAGTACAGCACACCCCATAACCACATCCAGACTTTGAAACAAAGGCTCTCATGTCCTCACAGACCCCCAGCTGGGATTTTGTTTATTCCACAGTTTAAGGAGGTGGAGGGATCATCAAACCCGTTCCCCAGCACTCAGGAAAGAGGCACTACAAGGCTGTAGTGGGCACAGACAGGTCATAGAATACTATAATGGCTTGAGTTGGGAGGGATCTCACAGATCATTTAGGACAAACTCTCCTCCCATGGACATGGAAACCTTCCACTAGACCAGGTTGTTCCAAGTCTCATACAGCTTTACCATGAATATTTCTAGGGATGGGGCATCCACCGCTCCTCTGAGCAACCTGTTTCAGCATCACACCACCCTCACAGCAAAGAATTTCTTCTTAATATCAAACCTAAACTTAGATTTGACAGCTATTCCAAATGCACAGTGGACCCCTCTGTCAGTTTAAAGCCATTCCCCCTTGTCTTATCACTCCATGCTCTTGCAAAAAGTCCCTCTGCTGCTCTCCTGTAGCCCCCTTAGGCACTGCAAGGATGCTTTAAGGCCTCCCGGGAGCCCTCTCTCCCCCGGGCTGAACAGAGGTCCCTGTTCTGCATCTGACCATGCCTCAGCAGTGCCTCTGCCCTCAGCACCCACATGCTGGGGAGCTGCCACATGCTGTGACAGGCCTCCTGCCTGCCAGGTGCCAATAGCCAGGGCAAGGCCAAACCCCAGCCAAGAGTGACAAGGAAAGAGATCCTATTCTTTTATTACCTTTAGAGGACTGTGCCATCTCCTCTACCAACAGCCTGCTGCAGCTGTCTGGAAAGGGCTCTCTGCACAGCCCCAGCAGCTCCCATGGGCAGCCACCTCCTGCTCTCCTGCACAGAGGGAGCAGATACACAAGAAGAGCCATGCCAGGCTCTGTCACTGCTTATGGGCATAGTCAGATGTCCAGTGAAGCAGGAGGACATGGTAAGAAAACACAACACTCCTCCAAAACACCCCCTCCGATCTAAGTCTTGTACCACAACTGACAGTGCACAGTTAGTATTTCCCTGTATCAATGACTCACTCAATGGATTTTCTTGTTCCAAAATACTTGATATCTAAAGAGTCACAGCCAGCTCTCATATTCCTTATGGGAAAGGTGCCCCACACCTTCCATTGGCCTTGCCATGCCCCTCTGAGCCTTCTTCAGCCCTAATTCAGCCTCTCTGAGAGGAGAGGACCAGCATGTGCAGTACAAATAAAGTGCCATGGTGTGCTGACATTTTCCTGCTCCACTTTCTATTCCCTTCCTAATCAATCCTAGTATTTGACTCACTTTCTTTTCTTGTGGATCACTGATGAGCACCAATGTGACCCCGTTACAGATCCACCTCCACACCCACCATGGCCATGGCCAGCTCACAGCCCACGTGTCACACATGAAGTGCAGATTCTCCACCAGACATCACCAACAGCCACATGCACCCAATGTCAGTGGCCATTCCCTCACTCCTGTGAAATCCCTGCCTGCAAACACAAGCTGCAGAACCTTCAATAACCTCTGCTCAGCAGAATTGTTCAGCTCACTATTCCCACTGCCCCCAGCAGCTGTGGCAGTGCTGGTGGCAAATGTCAGACAGACACAACCCCGGGCTCACACAGTATCTGCCTCTGTATCTCCACACCATCCTGGGCTGCAACAGGACTTGTGGGATTCCCCTTGGGAACTCGAGCTGCCAACCAGCAGCATGGTTTGAACTCAAGACAGGCTGTGCAGAGCTGTGCTGGAAGCACCACTGGCAGTGCTGGCAGGGCTCTCCCTCCCATTGTTCAACCATGTTGGTGCTACAGGCTCTCTGCTAGGCTGAGGGCATGTGAGGGGCAGCTTCTGAGTGAATACCCAGGAGACAAATTCCATGTGTGAGCAGAACTGGCTCAGTTTTGTGGAACTGGCCACTCCAGGCTTTAACAATTAAACTAACGAGATCAATTACAGGGCAGAAGCAACTGCTCTGCCCTGTGCTTCTTCAAGCACTAAGCAGGAATCACCACGTGGACTCCTCCTGTCTCCCAGGCCTGCAAACACAACACAACAAAGCTGTGGGGTGGATTTTGTTCTCTCTGGCATATCCCAGATGAGCCACAGTGCTGTGGGTGGCTGTGACCAGCAGAAAAAAGGCTCAGTGGAGCTGCAGAAACCTTTCTATGTTGCAAAGTGCCTGCATGTCCCAGAGCTCAGCAAAAGTCTTATTAAGACTGAAATGCAGCCATCAAAGCCTTGTAACTTCTGTACAGGCTGCTTGAACCATGGGCTGGGCCTGGTACAGTGCAACTGCCTTAGTACATCTGAGGTTTAGTCACAATTTAAACTCAACCCTGATGTCCTGTTAGTGCTGCTGTGCCTGATTGAGACATGGATTACAAGTAATGTGCCACATGCCAGCCTCTCCACTTACCCCAAATGTCCACTGCTGTGAGCCACCGGAGCCGTGGCATTTCATGAGACGAGGGGGATCAGACGAGCGAGTTTCCGAAACATCCAAGCAAAGCAGATTATTTAAAATCAGCTCATGATCCTCATTGTAAATCCAGACCTGAAAGAGAAGATAGAAAGACATCTATTGCAATGTTTCAGGGCAGTTTCCTTGAATCTTTTGTTCACCTACAGAGGAGATGCTTCAACATCTGGACATCAGAGATGGGCCCTGGAGTGAGTGGTGAGAATGGAATGCAGCCCCTTTCCCTGGGGCCCACCTGCATGAAGCAGGAATGCACTGGTTCATATTTGCAGCTTCAACTGCAATTGGGTTCCTGAATTTACATGACAGAAGAGTTTCTCTGTGATCACACAGAAAACCACTGTCAGTCCCAACACGCAGCAAGGACACACTCAAGCTGTCAGTCTGTCCTCTCCCACATGCTGCTTGAGCAGAGTAGGTATTTTTATTCTTGGCACAGAAATGTGTCAGACACCTTCAGTTGCTGCTGTTCATGACCACACTCTGCTGGCTCTCAGCAAGGCACATCTGACACAGCTGGATGTTCAGGGAAGCAGGAACAGCAGCCTGGTCCAACTGCAGGAGCTGCTGATTCTCCCTCCCTTGTTTAGCTCCTTCCGGCCTGCAAAGACCTGGGACAAGATCAGATCTCTGGAAGACGTGGAGCTCTCATAACCAACAGAAGACTCTGAATCCCGAGCCAGAAAGCAAAGAAATTAAGGAACTTGGGAGTGTGCACCTCAAAATATGCTGAGTTACAGAGGGGTAGGAGAAAAGAGAAGAAAGTAAATGGAAACTGTAGCTCTGCAATGCAGGGAAGATCCTGGGACCATCTGGCTCAACACCCAATGAAAGCTATTCCAAATGCACAGTGGAGCCCTGGCATTCACAGGGCAGCTGGCAGCACTTCCCAGCCCCTGGGGATGTCGAGCAAGGCAACTCCCTTCCCCCTGACTTGTGAGCCTGTGAACAAGAGGAGCTGAGCCCCTCATACCTGTCCCTGAGCACCTACAGACACACAAGGTTCTTGTGGTGTGCCCCTGTTCCAGCCCTGTTCCCATTTCTCACAGCTCAATGCTGTACTTGCCATGCCCACTGTGT
Organism: Nicator chloris; assembly: GCA_013400495.1. Taxonomy (NCBI): domain Eukaryota; kingdom Metazoa; phylum Chordata; class Aves; order Passeriformes; family Pycnonotidae; genus Nicator; species Nicator chloris. The sequence continues at coordinate 52,645 of WAAE01022259.1, forward strand.
GAGTCAATTTTTTTTTCCATTAAGTCTGCAAGAGTTTCGCAGTCAGAGTATGGAATATCAAACTCCAGGCAGAAAAGTCAGGCACATAAATTTTCATTTGTCTATTTTTTTTTGGCCTATGAAACTAAAACCAGCCTTCTGGAGGGTGCTGGGATTTGGGACACAGCCTCAGTTGGACAGCATGACTGGAAAGCACACAGCTCATTATCACACTGACTACTATAACACAAGGAAGGCCTCCTTGGAAGAAGTGCAGGGATCACATTAAAATTTGCCCCAACCTCAGGCATTTTGTGCCTTCTAAAATACTCTTTTCTGTTTAAACCCTGTCACGAAAAAGAAAGCATGGCAAGATTAAAGAGGGAGGAGAGAATGGAGAAATGGCAGGACTTGCCAGAGAGAATTACTACTGGAAGAATAATGATGGAGCCAAATCCAAACAAGAGATGCACTGGTAAGAATGGAGAGAGAAGACTGCAGTGACACAGGGAACAGATCTTCAATCAAAAGCTGAGGAATGGCAAAGAACACAAGACAGTGGTTAAATCCAGTATGATACTTCTCCAGAAAGGCTTACACAAGACAGCCAAAATTAATTTCAAACTAATTATGTGTTTAGTGTAGAAAACAAAGGAAAGAGGGAAAAATAGGCCTAAATTTGGTTCCATCCAGATCAGAGTATCAGTATGAATTTGCAGATTATTAACAGATTCAAGCACCGGGAAAGCAAAGCCACCCCAAGAGGTTTCTTTGTTACACAATTGCAAGCCTTAGCATACTCCAAAAATTATTAACTAATTTTATGCTGAAGACTTGAAAAGATAATATTCAGCTCTTGTTGCTAAAGGCTGTCAGGAGCAACAGCTCCATAAAGGAAAGAAACTCCTGGCAGGCAGCACAGTATCTAAAGTCTATAGCAGAAAGGTGCCTTCCCAGGATTTGTGTCTCATTTCTGAGAGCTCTCTTGTTTTATCCTCCTATGTATTTTCTAAAAAAAAAAAAATACATAAAACCAAACCCAACCATTAATAAATCTAATCTATAAAAAAAAAGGAGGCAACAGAGGTGCAGGATACTTTCAACCTACATGAACTTCCTAACTCAAGCAGAGTTAGGAGAGCATCACTGTGAAGACTTTGTTTTCTAAAACTGGGATTGTGTCCAGTTCCCACACTCAGGAAAGCAGCACCTTTAATTGCTGTCCCCCAGAGACACATGGCAATGATCTGCTCCAAAGGTCTAGGGAAAGTCACTGGCCATTTTCACTGGTGTCAAACAAAATCAATGAGATGCAATTAGAGTCTAATGAATTATTTCTGTTTTCAAATAAAACCTAAATGGCAGATGTTATGGAAAAATCCCCTCTCCATAATGAAATTTATCATGTTTGTGGTTAAATAAAATACTTAATTTGGTGAATGCTGTAGCACTGGCCTCTTTCTGGCAGCTTTTTCTCCCTGCCTCTCAACACAGGCAACAGGTTCATGAAAAGTGCATGGACAGCATGTGCTACAGTAGATCTTGTGGACAAAATTAATGGGAGGAGGTCCAAAGTATGAGTTCTGTTAGGCTAAACTTTTTTTACACAGGTGCAGCTTAGGAAGAACTGGATGTTTAATTCAGACCCCTCAAAATGTAGTTTAAGCTATTTACAGATTTAAGACTGAGGCTTCCTAGGACTTCAGTACCTTCAGGACTTTACTTCATCCATGTGACTCAGTTTAATCCCACAGCCTTCTCCTGAATTTCAAAATGATATGAAATAAGCCAGGAAATATCTGCCTATCCTCTAGCTTTCAGAGATCAGTGGAGTGCAGCAAAAGTCATGGTTGGCCAACTGGCAAAGCTTTGTGGATACACATTTTTTTCTGATCTGCAAATTTCATTAGTACTAGCAAAATACCTTGAAAATTTTTAGTAAATACGAGACAGTAACTACTGCAGAAACAGCCCTTTGTCTGAAAGAAAATCCCTGCCATGACCCATGGAGTATTCCAGTACTTCCATCAGTTACAATCTGTTGCTTTGTTTGGCATGGCTATATTATTCTGTCAGACAGTTTGTAAAAGACAAAAATTCAGCTTAAGAGCACAAAAAAGCTGCCTCAGCCCTGAGGAGGAGATGTGCCCAGCCATTTGCATCATCACATCCATCTGCAGATACCTTAGCTCCTGTTGTTATGGATAGCAATGGCATCACAGCATCAAGCAGCCTGTGACAATCACCACAAACAGCCAAGTTTGGTGGGCTGTAATCACCATTTGAAGTTATTGCTAGTCTGAAAACCCAACATCCTCCTGAGGGTCCTTCCAAAGCAGATATGTGCCCTCTGCTCCACAGCTCAGTGTGCCACTGATGCTTCACGACAAACATTAGAGAGTTGAAAGAACTGTGCCTTCAATAGTTTAAGGAAAAGCAGCAAGACTGAATTTGCACATCTTGACACTCACTCCAGACTTGTGCTGTGTCAGAAAAGCTAACTAATAGCCATGATCTAGAGATTTAAGGAGAGAGATCTTACAGAAGAATTGCACATGGGAACAAAACCTTGTCTTGAACAGCTTGTAAAGGACATGTTCTTACACTTATTAAGTGCTACAGGAATGTTAACAGACCTTTTCTGAAGTCCTGTGCTTGAGCACGTTTTTTCAAGGTCCAGAGCACAGATGTCTCTTCTGTCACTTCAAACCTCTGTTCTCTAAGATCCCATCACCTCTTTCACTTGTGCTATTTCTAACAAGATTTTCATTACTTATTCCAAATTTCTGTTCAGTCCCCAGAATTATCTCAGACTGTTTCTATTACAGTTAATGGAGCATCCTAGTTTTCACTATAACCTAAAGACATAAATTTTAATACTTTTTCTTGATATGAGAACCACTTCCCTTATTATTTTCTTTCTACAGCAAAAATATGAACTGAATGTCAGTCATGTCAAGCCAGAGAAAACAGGACAGTGTGATGTGCTTGACTAATTTTCACCTCTACTTAATGATGACCATCTAAGTCAACTACAATGAAAAGGATTGCCCATAATATGCTGATACAATTGAAAGCTACTGAATACCTGTTATTTCTTTTAAATCCAATTTAAACACGAATTTGAAATTCCTTAGCAGCCATGAAGGCTAGAAAAACAAAGCAAGCATAAACCAAAGGCAAAACAGAATTGCTTTTAAGGCCAGTCCCATGACTTTAGAGAGGCTAGTCAGCTCTCACATGCATTCATCATGTGAAACACAGGCTTTTTACTAGGACAAAGGCATAAAACAGATAATTCTAGAGCAAAACCAGCTGAAAATACCAACAAGTTGAGTGAAACAACAGTTAAAATCTTCCAATAGTCAGGATGTTTCATGCTATTTTTATAAGCAGAAGCTGCTAAATCAGTGCCATCTTTCTCTACATTGTTCTCACATATCTATAGTAAGATTGTTCAAGAGGTTATGACAGCAAGTTGGCTGAATGCACTCTTGGGATTTATTAGGAGAATAAAGTAAGTCTAATAGCAGAAAAAGAGTGTTGGTTGACATGCTTGGTTGGAGAACAAAATCATTGTGAAGGAAGATAGCACAGCCAGTTTTTTTATGAGAACTAATTGCTAAATTTACCACTAGTAAACCAGATTCATGAGAAAAGAAGCCAAAGATCAACAATCAGAGCACAGATTTGTTTTTCTCAGAGCACAGATTTGTCTTTCTCGGCACCAAAGGGATAACTGAAGTTTGTCCTCCTGGATTAAAAAAAGTCAAAAGTTTTGATATGGAAAACAACAGAGTTTCTCCTTCAGGCATGTGGCACTTCATTATGACAAATATTGCAGCAAGAAGGGGAGCATAACTGTGTGGACATCATGTCCAGGCTTTCTCACCCAAAGACAGAATGGCTCAGAAAGCAGCATTGCAGCACTGCAAATGTACGATCACTTGGTGATGATGATGCCCAGCAGTTACTGTTACACTTACACAGCCTTTTATTAGCAAGACTTGCTGCCTGTCTTACAGCTAATGGAATAGATCAAATAGAGAAACCTCCATACCCACCCCAGCTTTAAGTAATCCACCTTTAACACAGGAACTCACAATTTGGTCACAGTGATGATTTCTCTGCTCCAGAGGTGAAGTACAAGGACATACTTGTACTTGCTTCTGCCTGACAATTGGACCTGAAGGCCACGTGTCAAGAACCAGCCACACTTATCCAGAGAACTGCAAACACCCCTGTCTTCCTCTGTAACACTCAGCTGGGGAGGCCACAAGTAGGAGGCAGAAAGTCCCATGAGGTGACAAAGCACACAGCATTTTGGTGGGACTGCCACAAATCACTCTGCTTTCACTACTGCAGTTTCCATACCCTGAAAACTGTTGCCCGTGTCATAGAGCATCAAGTTAGTCCAGCACAACCCACCTTTACTAAAGCTATGCTGCTTTACATCCCATGTTCCATTTATTCTGTGTCTTTGATTAGTTTTCTTAGATCCAACCTAGCTTTTAGAATTGGATCCCATGGGCTCCTAAATCATAATGTTCTCAGAGCAGTTCTTAGCTATGTAAGCCTTTATGGCATTAGCTGAAGATCCCTCTATCCTGGAGACTTTTTATCCAAACCCTGAACTTCTGTCACCTGAAAGAAGTGAAACAGCAAAGGCTTCATGTAGTAATACAAAAATTCTCATTAGGTTTTCACATCTATCCCTAATTAATCCCCAGATCAGCAACTCACCTGTAGCCAAAGAATCATCTGAATTCCTTTTATTTAACAACAAATGACTCATTTATCCCAAACTGCAGCCACTCCAGCAGCAGAGGACTGGTTGTACAGCACACAAACACCAGCGGGGCAGGAAAGGGCTGCTTTGAATTCCAGTATGAGAAACCAACTGAAAGAGCTGCTACAAATTCTGAAGTGCCAATCAGTAGATTATGAACCCATCAGGAGCCATTTTAGGGCAGCCTTCAGCCAAATACAGGGATTCATGCCATAAAGACAGATCATAATATCCAACACTCAGCATTAGTAGGAGCTCCACAGTGTCCTTGGCCAGCCCTGTGGTTTGAATGACCGTCTGTAAGCAGCCTGTCTGCTGATGAGATGTCACACCAGGGCATTTTGCCAGCAGGAAAACACACTGGTCATTTTAAAGACATGAACCACTATTCAGTGTCATTGGGAATCTCATACCTGGTTCTGATCGTTGTAGTCACATTCCCGAACCACCACCAGGCCTCCTTTCTGACTTGGGTGGCCCTGGGCAACCAGGCATTTGTTGGTTTGGAGGTGATACAGCTACGAAAGGAAAACAGTTTGATAGTCAAAAACAGCCCTAGATCTCAAAGTGTGCTCAAAACCCTAGATGCCTAGTGTGCTCAAAAAAACTCAGCCAACGCTTACAGTAATTAAAACAATCTTCACTTTTAAAGTACCATTCTGTTTTTCAGATAATTTGGAGAAAAAACTGCATTAAACAGATCCAATTTGCCTTCTAATTACATCAAGATTTCTCTCTCTGGTACAAGTGCAGTACACACATCCTGGCTCTACTCTGTCAAGGTTCTTTGCTCTCTTCACTCTCCATGGAAGTCTGAGGCCTCACAAATTCTGCTCAGGAATATTGACTGTACTGTATAAACTGCATTTTACTACAGTTTAGCTAAAATATAAGTCTCCTCCTACAGCTTCTCTTCATGGAACAGGACCACCTCCCTGAGAAAGGAGAAGGAATTACTGAAATAAAAACAACTTCAGAGATTTATGTTGTTTGCAAATTGATTTTCAAGAGCATTTATGTAGCTGAAAAGCCACTGCTATCAGCTATGGTATTTTACTGATGGATCAGGGAGGAAGAGGACATTTTACAAACATCCAAATGCTATTTTTACTCTAATGCCCTACCTAGCCTGATTTAGGGGAATGGTGTATCAGAGGACTGAATTCAGGTGAGAAGCCTGTCCTGTGATGCAGAACTGTAGGCACCTACCATCAAAGCAAACCAGGAAGCTCTCAGCAAGCTGGCAATCTCTCCTGATTTGAGCAATGATGCCCACCCTAAGTGACATCCAAGACATTTTCCGCTGTACAAAGTTTCGTTTGTTCTATTTCAAGAATCAAAAAAACCATTAAGATCTTGATGTATCCCCACAGAGGTACTCAGGGAGACAAAGCAACTCTAATTCTGGCTTTGAATTACACACATGCTCTGAACTAACTATTGGCCAGCAGATGACTTCTTTTCAGCCTGATTCTTCTTCTTCCCCTGACATGGTGGGGATCAGGCTCTTCAGGCAGCAAACACTGCCCACACACTATGAACTGAGAGATGGCAGGGCCTCAGATCTGACACCCACATTAAAAATACTTATTTCCAATCTGGAGCTGGATGTAGAAGAAAAATGAATTTTCTGTCCTGAACTCCAGGCCAGGCTGATTAACTAGCCAGCTGAACATTAACTAGCCAGCTGTTATGAAGAAATCTATAGCTGTCTTGGCATTGCTATTGACTCTACAAATTTTTAGAAACCAAAATACACTTCCAGTAATAAAAGGAACAAAGTGCTTTGTCACATGATAGCAACAATTAGCACAAATACCAAACAATATTTTTCACTAAACACCATTTCTGGAAATAGCTGTCCCATAGCAACAATCGCCTTGAGTGCACCATGTTCTCCTGTTCCCCACACACATCTAAAAAAATTACACAAAACATTCCAACTAACATTTTCTCACACCCCAGTTCTAGCACAGATTTCATTTTCACCATTCCTCACTCAACAGAAGGCTTTTAAACCATAGAGTAGATGAGTTTTGTATGATTTTTGTCCTTTTTTTTATTGGCCATGATGGCCAGCATTGGATAACACTGGTAACAGCTGCAACCATTTGTGATCATTACATTTCTTCCCAGCTGTCAAACCACTACTTATCTGTGGCCCAATTAGTTTTTGAGAATAAACTGAGATTTGGAGTGATTTCTCCCAAATCCTAAAGAGTCTGGCATGCAGTGGTGACATTGGCTGATCATTCTGTTCTTTGCAGGCATCTGGAAATAGTTTATACAGCCATCAGAGCCAAAGCTGACTCTCTCATACAATGCTGGGTATAATTCTTGAACCCCAGAGAACCAAGCCAAGGAACTGCATTTTTCTGCTTCTTTTCCCTATTTCTTAAGGGGTGCACAAAGTTTTTCTCAAAATTAAACCATGGTAAATAACTGCTGGGAAGATTTAACCTTAAGTGTTGCTGAGATATTCAGATCCCTCAAGTAGCTCTCTCCAACATCAACAATTCCTCAGTTAAATTTCTGTCTGAATGAAAGCAGAAAGCTATTACATTTTAAATAGGAGAAAAAAGGTTTGACTAGGGGAGTAAGAGCATCCAACAACTGAGAGGAATCAGCCCATTGTATCAGTTTTATTCAGGCAAATCACGTAACTAACTTCACAGCTTGGCTGGGATATTGCTATAAAAATACTGCACAAATTGAGGATTCCCAGACAGCTGCTTCCAAGGAAAAGATCTAATGGTGTCAATAGGTCCTGCATGAACACAGGTCCTCCTGACTCACTTCTTGCAGAACCCACAATTGTCAGCAGCTACTGCAGCCTGTGTCCCCTGTGGGGACACCACCACTAAATGCTTCCAACTATTGAGCTAAAAAGAAACCTGGTATCCATAATCTCTGTGCACATGAAGCAGTTTATTCCAGAGTATTCTCTTCCACAGAGAAGACATTGAGAAAGTTGTCTTGGGTTTGAAATTATCCGTTATATTTGGGAAGCATAAAAAGCATACATCAAGTGAATTTGACCCTGGAAAGAGCAGATGCAACTGTCTGGTGACTCTGCCTGCATACAAATCCATAAGTGAAGGTGTCAGAGCTAAGGCATGAATGTAATCATGATTTGCTTCATGAATACACATAAAAAATTCTCTCTTCACTTCTACTTTGAAGAAAAAAAGAGAGGAGAAAAACTCACTTTTTGTTCATTAGCTAACAGCCAAGCCTAGAAAAGCCATCATTGGCCTCATATGCAGATGTTCACCTTTGCAGAAAATCACCCAGTAAAAGCAATGAGTTTGGAAACTAATTACACTGTACTCTTATCATAAACCAACAGAGTGTGAATATTGGAGGCCAAACTTCTCTCTATCCAAATCCATCTTCAAAATCAACAGCCATGAAAACACATTCTAAAGACAGCAAAACTTCCTAACTCAGAACCTCCAGGTAAGAAACCTCATGGAACAGTATCTAATCTAAGGATGACCTGAAATATAGGTCAGACTGGAACTGATCTGACAAAAATTCTGTTATTTTCAAGACAGCTTGTTGCAAAACTCATGGAAACAGACTGCTTTTGTAGTATTTGAGCAAATCTTTAAGAAAAAAGTCTCATAATAATTAACACACCAGAATTCTATATATTTACGTTTCTCTTACCCTTCCACGCTGGATTATTTTTGGTCGTTTCTGCGCTCTATTAATAAAAACTGGCTGTGGAGCTTTGGCATTGGGCCCAGATATTTGCATCTCAGGATAGATGTTATCTAAATACCACTTAAATGACTTGCACTTCAATCTCTTCCTCAGTTCTACACGGTCGGTGATATTTCCATAGCTCCTCATCCTCAGCTCAGGTCTCAAAGCAAAATACTGCTCCTGTATTTAAGAGAAACAGGTTGGGGAAAAGGGGAGAAGAATTTCAGATTACTGATTCCCAATTCTTTCCTGTTTCCAGAACTCACAAAATTTCATTTCATTTTGCTAGTGCTTGCAACCAGTAGGTTTGAAACTGACAGTAGGAAATTGCAATGCTTGGATTGTCACAGGAAGTGAGATTTAATCTTGCCTAACTCTGAGCTAATCTAACTGAGGGGGGTTTTTTGATTAAGATAATTCTTGGGTACAAATTTGCTGATCTTTTTCAGATGACAACTTGAGGAAGAAGCAAACCAGCCCCTAACTTTATTCCATTGGCAATACAGGCATCCTAGAATCAGTAAGTAAAAAACAGATGCATGTATCATCAGCAGCCTCATCTGACAAAGGTTTCCTGAAATTATTTTGATTGTTCAATGGACTGTTTTCATTGTTGGGGGATTCCAGTGTGTTTTGTCTTGCAGAGTTTCCAGCCTTCCAACTTCACAAATGATTAGGGCAAAACCATTCCAGAATAGACCTACAAATGGGACTAATATCATGAAGTTCAGTGGGACCACACCTTATTCATGTGAATAATCAGAACTGTCACCTGGGCTTTCTGGGAAGCCCAGTTCTTTCCATTCATCTACATCATCTCCAAAAAGGCTCCCACAATGTTATTATTTTCACATTCTACTTTATGATGATAGTCAGAATCTTATAGGTTAGGTGAAGACAGATTAAGATTCCAACCCAAATCTCACGTGCTGTTTGACTCCCATGCAGAGGCAATGGGGACAAATGGGAACTCAGTAGCATACAACATGGCACAAATACTACTGCTAAAACTAGAAACAAAAATCCCCTTTTAGCATTTAATTCCAGATCGATTTACAGAGCCCACAGAAAAGGCATTGTGTTTGCACATTATTTTGTTTACTAGGTACCATTTAGAATTCAGTTTTCAGGGCACAGAACTACGGCGTTTTGCTGGATTCATCTCTAGGAGCTATCTGGAATCCACCCACCATGATGTGGTTCTGACAGTTTTCAGTTATTTCCTGCTATCTGACACTCAGAAGACAGACAGCATCACCTCTGGACAAGTTACACATCTCTCCCCATCAAGATTTTTGAGCATTTGGATGTGCTTGATGTGTCACTGCTATTTTAACAGCAGAGGAAAGGGAAGTGTGTACTTGGTGTACATTGGACTATTGGCCAGTTCTGAGGAAGTTTGGAGACAGATTGGACATCACAATCTGCTCTGCTTCAAAAGGTAGCTCTGCTATTCCAATTTCCTCTTTCCTGGTTGAAGTTCAAATGTTAGTATCCTACCCTTCATGTGTTATTTATTACCACTGCATACATGAACTTATACTTTTGCATTTTGCTTTTGACAGTTACAAAAATTTTGCTGAATCATTTTCCTTATGCCATTTCATTTATTAAATACTGATATTTACTCCTCTAAGTCTTATCTTTGTAAAGTGCATTGTTAGATTGCTTTGCTAAATTATACTGACCCTAAATATTTGCATTATTCTTATAAAAACAAAAATATTTCCAAGCTTGTCTTCCATACATTCTCTGGCAGCTATCAGAGAGTCAGACCAGAAATAGCTGGAAAAGTTCTGGACAAAAATCTGTGATAAGAGACTGCTAGAATCAGCAGTTCAAGTGTCTGCTGAATAAAGCAGTTCAGCTGGAAGTTATAATAAAGAATCAAGTCCAAGCTTCAGAGAAAGCCATCATTAATCACAGAACAACTGCCCAGACATTGGTAAAAGGCAAAGTGATAGATCAGATCTACCAAAGCATTACAGAGATAGAGAATGGAGATAAAAATTAATGGCCTCTAAATAGGTTCCTTGAATTGAAGATCAAGGTAAAGGATGGGGAATGAAACATAAACCTCTAAAGAATATATATATAAAAAAATATATATCTTGTATAGAGATTGTAGGGACCACAGGAACTGAGCACACAGGAAATCCTATGGTCTCAGAGGGCAAAATGTCATTAAGTATCCCAGAGATGAGGGTCTCAAACACCTGATCTATGTTTAAAAGCATCAGTATCAAGATCTCAAGACAAGGAAGGAACACACTTGCCCTTGAATCCAGAAGTTAGTCCTGACTGCTCTACTAGGGAAAGACAGACTAATTAAAACAGAAAGCAAACAAGCAGCTAATTAAAACAGAAAGCAAACAAGCAGAAAAAAACCCAAATCTGTGTCTCACCAACATGGAAACTACCTGAAGGCACAGTACATAGCTGTCGTGTAATACTGATTTGGACACAAAGCAATGCAGAGCTTACAAAAGCTCATCCATCATCTTTTACTTCACTAAAAAGGCATAAAACTCAATCTTCTGCAGGCAGTAAAGTAACAAGGGGGAGACTTGAGCACTCAAAAGCCAAATGACAATTCTACAGAATTTAGGAATTCCTCTCAGAACTAACATTAGGAGTTCAGATGACAGAAGGAAAACCTCATCAGAGGTGTAACAGACCCCACTGTGACACAGTTCTTTGACAAACAAGCAGGTTAATAACCATTTAATAACTTTATTTCATGACCTAGAACTGTCTCTTACCTTATATTCATCCATCCACACATGTGCCAGCCTCAGTGAGTTATGAGCCATAGTGTCCTGTCCCCCAGGTGAGCCATAGGGACGCCTCTTACGGAAAATGTGTCCCACCCTGGAGCAGGGGATGATCAAAAGTCTGCCACCACACATCCAGATCTGTCCATAAAAAAAAAAAACATGTTCACATTGCTCACTCATTGTTCAAACTGCTCAGTAACTTCTCCCCTTCTCCACAGGATACCTTGGTAGGGTTATACACTATGCAGGATTAGGTGTCAGCAATGTTGGCCTTCATGTCACGTTTTCTGACAAATTAGATTTTTAGATCTCCATGTTACAAAAGATTATTTTTCTCATATGACCACACTTTCCACAAAACACATCATGGCTTTCAAGAGACAAACAGAAAATTTTCTAAAATATTTTGCTCTAACAACCTATCAGAGAAGACTGGGATATATGGGCTAAGACTCATCCTGCAGATTAAGTTGCCTAAATTCATTTACCTGCAGGAAAACTGTCCACAATTCTGTGACAGATAATGAAGACCAGTCTTTGTCATTAAGGGAGCCTGGAGAGCTTTTCAGCTATGGAAACTTACTGGACAGAGCTGTATGTTTCTGTTAAGATAGGGGAACTCAGAAACACTGTTCCCATTCAGATGTTACACTTAGCAGTCTTTATCTGTGGCTGTCCAGGGATCTACATTTTATTTACACTCTACTTCCACTTCTTTTTTTAAAATTTCTTTTTTTAACTTCATCTTCCAGCAGATTACCAGCACTGGCCCTTTGCTGGACTCATATGTTCTCCATTCCTAGAAAACCCTCCCACATTACCAGTTTATAATCAAAACACTTTTAAAACTCCTTCCAGACAAGATAAAGACTCAACTTCTTTCCAATCCTCCCCCAGAGAGACAGGGACTTCCAGAAGCTTTAAATTCTCTGAAAGTGCTCCAGTTTTTCAAAGCCCTTTCTATTGAAACTGTGTATTACAAGATAAGAACAATGATCTCCTCACACTGCACACACTTCTACTCAGACACCTAATGATTACATTTATACTGAAAATTGCAAGAATTTAGTTATTCAGTACACATTCCTTTGAAGTCACTCCAATGCATGAAATTCCAGTTCTTATTTTTGAATTCTAATCTTGATTTCTCTAATTGACAGATTCTCTAAAGTTTTGGGGGTTGTGTGTCTGGTTTTAGGTTTGTTTGGTTTTTTTATGTTAACTTCACATTTTAATCCCCTTTTCATAACTGTTATGATAGCATATCATTTTCAACCAGACTCTTGTCAAACCTGTTGATGCATGCCCTTTACAAAAATAAAGAGATAAGCACGACATGAAGCACAGCAAGTTGTTTTTCTTTCAGCGGAGTGACAGGGAAGATGAGAGAAAATATAGGAAGCCCAATCAGCACCATTTTCAGATCTTCTGAATATGATTTTCTCATTATTTTTCCAACCAAGATGACTCCTCCACATGACTCTCAATTTAGTTCCAGAAAACTTTACATTTCCAGGTCCTCAAAAAGGAGGCTGAACTATCCAAGGAAATATACTAAGCTTCCATCTTAGCAATATTGCTGTGAGCTACTCATCTCTAATCAACTTGTAAAATTCATTAGACATTTCTCATAAACTAATTTCAAAAACTTGCATAATTCTTCTTTTCCTCTGCTCCTTTACAGCTATTATGAAATGCTTCTCCACCAAACCAAGAAAAAGCCACAAACATTCAACTGCAGAGCTGTAAATTCTCTGCTTACCCGAAAAGATATTTCCAGGTTTTCTCCTCCCCAGATGTCCATGCCACTGTCATACTGCCCCAGCTCATTGAAGTACTCACGATCCATGGCAAAGAGCCCTCCAGCCATGGTCGGGGACCTAAAAAGGTACATGGAAGGAAGTTCATTTTCTTTTAGAGAGAGAAAAAAACCCCACACAGTAATATTTACTGAATCTGCTGGTCCCAAAGTCCAAATTTATAAACAGACGTAATACAACTTAAATCCTTCAGTCACTTAGACATGAGTTCTAGTTTCAAAACATTTTCAAACGCATATCTGTAAGCAATATTTGTGATCTTCCATTGTTCCAATACCTATAAATCATATTTCTTCACCTGGTAAACTTGAGGAAAAGGGATAGGACAGAGAAAGAGGGACAACAAATGCCAGAGGCAGCATTGTTTCATCACTGACTCAATTATCAGTTTATTTACAGTTTGTGTATTTATACAGATGGTCCCTCTGGCATTTCCCAGTTTTTCACCTTGCCTGTATATTACTAGAATGTCTTCTATTCTGTGAAAATCTGCATATGATCCACACTGTTCAGTTTCTATATTGAATTCTTACTGTATCACAACACTGGAACATGTGGATGACCTACAAGAGTGTAACAGAGTAAAAACACTACATAAAAACATGCTATGATAGTCAGAACATCCAATGGGCTGGAAAAAGGCTTTTTCTCATCCTTGAAAAAAAACCCTGCGATGAAACCAAGCCTAGGTCAAGATCTCATTGCTTGTTCTCACACAAATTTCTACTACAGTTTCTGTCACCTTAAAAACTGGGTTGAAAGGTTGCTCTCAATTTTCCCACCCTGACACCAAAATATTTAATTGTGGAAAGTCTCTAAAATGCAATACTTTCTGTTGGATGGAAAGCCATTTTCAAGGTTAAATAGCAACCTATGCTCCTTTTTCAAAGGAGATAGGGACCTTTAGGTAGGAAAAATCACTTTCATACTCAGATTATTACACTTGCTTTAACTATAAAGTTGTCTGTCTTTTTAACATAGGACTTTTTCATAAACGTGAGTTGAAGGAACACAAAAACAGTGCTGAACACAGCAACAGCTAACCTTCAGCCACTGATCAAATTAAATATGAGAATAGCTCTGAACAGAATAAGGATTTTAACACTCGATGCTGATACCCCACTCAGATTTTTTCAGTCTGTCATTTCCTTCCAGGTTCAGAAACTGCCACTCTCCAAACTAGCCAGTCAAACTGTTAAATAGCTTAATAATTTTCCTGGCTTCTCAGAGAAAATCTTGGGATGGGGAGACATGGGAAGGCCAACTGCAGAGCTGTCAGATGATAGCAGAGAACCTTGTGCTGGAACTGTTTGTGGCAGCAGAAATGCTCTTCATTTACAGTCCAAGAACAGAGAATGAGAGAGAAATGAAAACACACCCAATTTCTGATCCACTTGGCAAATCTTATCCACAAGGAGTCAGTTTGTAAAAAGGGGGAAGTTTCTCCACCTGACAAACCTGAATTCTGTATTGAGATTGATACCTGCAACTAGAAAAAGCACAGTGAGCTTCTTGCCTTTGCTGTAGCAGCTCTAGTTCTTTTCATGATGAGATTCATGTGGGACTGTTCTATTCTTGTGTCTGAACTATACAGGTCTGCTCCTAATAAAAGGTGCCTGCTGACACCATTTCACATCAGCTACACGTCCACTAGAACATGGTATTGCCAGTTCTGTACAGGTCACACAGCCACCAATGGTTAAATGACAAGGCAGGTAACTTTCAAGTCCCAGTGTTGAGCATCACCAAGACTTTTGTTTCAAAACAACTCTCCAAAGATGGCAAAAACAAATTCCTATTACCACAAACAGACTTTCCCAATCTAGTAACTCTTTAGCATTTCATCTCAGAAATTATATAGTTTGTATTAGTGGGATATGCAGGCTACTCCTAGAACAAGGACAGTATCAAAATTATCAAGTCAAGCACATCAACAGACTGGAAACAAACATCAATGCATAGCTCAAAAGTGACATTATTGGACAGATTTAATACAGACTACCATAAGCTCTCCCAGAATTTTGTCTTCAGCAAAAGCTGCCACTGTATAAGCATTGTCTAGAAGTGTGCTTTCTTGACCTAATAAAACAGATATATCTAATTCATGATTAAATGCTAGAAATTAAAGTGAAATAGTTTTGGTTACTATTCCCTAAGTGAAATAAGCAAGTCAGATATTCAACAGGTTAGGCACCTGCTCCTAAACCTGCACAGCCAGAGAACACTCCCTACTGCTTAGGAAGTGCTCCTGATCATCCCTGTGTTACACAGAGCTCCCCACCACAGAGGAGGAACCTTACTTGATTGGAGCAGTGGCTCCCTCGGGTCCTTCCAGCTCTGCCAGAGGAACGAGATCCCATTTGAAGTGCAGGCCCCAGTTAAAGCCCCCCCGCACGACGGGGGAGGAGCTGTAGGAGAGGGTGTCAGCGCTGATGATGTCGATCACGGGGCACACCACGGTCCTGCGATCCTCCCTGATGGGAGTCAGCAGAGGCTGCAACCACATCTCGTTCACCTCACAGTGACTGTCCAGGAACACCAGCACCTTCCCTGCAGAGCACACAGAACAAAGACCCACGGTGGCACAGAACACAAACATGCAATTCAGTGCAAACACCCGTGCATTAGACAAAGCAATACTTGGCAGTTTACATGGAGATTACCTGCCACAGTCAGTAAGAACAGTTGGATCTGACACACCCTCATGCTCACTTGGTCTAAAAAGGCACCAGCATCTTTATGACGCAACATGAAATTTATGTAACACTAGAATAACGTGAAAGAGATGGGAAACAGCTTTAAAGAAAACAACTTTGGAGTATGCAAATATAACAAATCACCCCACAGACAGTATTTGACTGGGCATGGGGGTGGAACTTCTGCAGTTTAGAAGAGCTAAAAAATTACCTAAAATTGCACTAACTGAAATGAATTTTAACACAGCTTGGAAATTGCAAATGGAAAATCCTCTCTGGATTATACCATTACAATGCTAATGAGTAAACACCAATTAAGAGACTTATCTGCCACTCAAAATTATTTAAGAAAGTAGCACACACTTTCTCAGATGCCAGAGAATTTAACTGAAAGCACTGGTAAAGGCTGTTTATAAAACACCAAATATTGGATTTCCCAATTAACACTCACTGCAACAGAAGAGCTTATACAAAAAACACTGCTATTAGATTTGAGCATTAAAAACCAAATTAGTGCACCTTAAAAGGGAGCAGATTCCATTTTAGAGCAAAAAGTTTGCACATAAAACATGCAAAAAATATTCTGCAACTACCGTATCTTGACCACATGGAGGTGCTCCTGAGACAACATTCTTTCAGGGCAAGAATAGGAAAAACTCTACATTATCTTACTAACACTGCAGTCATTGTTTGAGATATAGTGCAAGGAAATATTTGGGATGATGATAACTTGTGTTTGCAACTTTCAATAAAATGAGTTACTTTTTTAGAGCACTATACTGGTTTTGTTTCACAATTTCACTTACTCTAAAAAAGTATCTCATTTTATTAAAAGCAAATGTCTCCACGAAAAATAAAAAGAATCAACAGCTGAGAAACTCAAAGCATCTCAAGGTTTAAAAACCACTCATATTTGGATCCAAATTTGCAGTTATCATCTGAGATAGCATTATCCCAAATCTTTCATCCCTTGCACTAAGTTGTACAGCTTAGAGTGTGGCATGATATGCAGAGCCCCTTCTGCGGGCTAAAGTAATTACAGGTCAAACATCCAACATCTGAAAAGCTGCACTACAAAAAGAAAAGTCACCCAATCAACTTATTGTCAAAGTATGCAAGGAAAAGAGAAAAAAGCAAGTGTACCTGTGGCATGAGAGGCTCCAACCATCCTGCCTCTGATCAAGCCTTCCCTCTTCTCATTTCTTACCAATTTTGTGGTTTTGGGAAGCTGAGTTTTAACATATTCACTCAAGTCTTTTTTCAAGTCAGCTAAAAAAAGGAAAACACAAGTTCAACAACAGGACAGAAATTCTGAAAGCTCTGTTTAAAATCTCAAGACATTTAACTGAAAAGTGGCCAAAATCTTGATCAAAACAGCAGAGCTTCAAACCAAGAGTATCGTAAGGACAGTCAGTCATCCCACATCCTACACTTCCCCTCCAATGCTGTTAGTTACTCAAGTTAACTGGAACTACTAGACTCCAAAAAAATTGCTGTTCAAAGAAACACATTTCCAAATCTTTCTCGTGGTGACTGGCATTTGCAACAGATGCAACAATAAACATTTCACGCAGGCAAATGATTTAAATTACTACATTCCATACATGAAAACAAATGCTGAAACCTTTCAGAAGAAGCAGGAAGACATATTATCTGTGCCTGCTTAACTGACAACAACAGATACCAAGTACAACTCACAGCTGGTTGCTTTTCTAAAACCCAAAAGGATCAAAGATTCTGCTGGCAAGGCTGTGCTTTTGAAGGAGTGCAGAGTTCACTGGAGTCTATGGGCACTACTGTAACTTAGCTAACATCAATGGTAATTTTAAGAGTAACAATACTTCTTTCACCCAAGGTCAGTGGTTTCTAACATTAAAGCAGAACTACTGAAGAGAAGATGGAGACATAAAGACTGAAGTAATGGAAAAGCATAAGTTAATAAGCTATTGGAGAAATAAAGAGAAATATAAAATGAGAAAGAAGAACAAAAACTCAACTGAGACTTGATAGAGAACCTTGGTATAGAGAGGCAGATAGACTTGCATCAGAGGATATGCCAAAATAAACATTATTCTGAAGAATGTCAGCTCAAACATTAAAGTTGCTATTAACAAGATTAAATGCCAATGGAATATATGTGTAACCTTAAGGAGGAATAAGAACTTTCAGGCAGGAGATTCCCAGATGCAATTCCAAATGTTAAGATCTCAGCCTTTGCACTGCAAGGAAACATGGTGGATCAGAAGTGAGTTGGTAACACACAGCAAGTATGATGCTAGAGAACACTCTAGAACAAAGGAAACTCTGGGGAGATACAGACAGAATTCATTTGGGTCATAGGAATTCTCTTCCCTGGTCTGGAATAATGACATCATATGCCAGCGACAGTAGGGAAAATGTTTTCAGAGAAAATCTCCTAGAAAATTGATTAAATAATTTCTAAAGTGCTACCCAGGTGAGACACCCAAACAAGCAGGGCAGATTTGCAAACCTAAAATAAAACAGTGTTTGAATCATTCTTCACCTGATTCATTGTAGCAAGAGAAGAACAGTGTACACCTGCAGAAACAATGGGCCAGCACAAAGCAGAAAAGCTCAGTTATCAAATTCAACTCTTACAGCAGAGGAGGAAAACAAAGAATGTTTCACATATGCAAACTTCTGAAGAGAACCGGAAAAAAAAAAGGAAAAGCCATCACATCCACACCAGTAGCTAAACCAGGTCCACAACATCAGCTTGAGCAGCAGAATATAAGGGCCAGTAGAGTTTTGACCCACATAAAATGTCATTCTGCTGGCAACTGGGCCCATATCACAGATCATTCCTAACAGGCAGGTTTGTCTCAGACACATTTTGGGATTTTTGCTGTTGATGGGTTTTTGTGTGTCGCCTTCACGTCCACTGGGAACACTGAATAATTCTGATATAACCCAAAAAACTGCTTCAACCCAGCCTGTCTGAGAAATTTTGCTCCAAAGCGAGAATTGCTCCCTTTTAGCCAGTCTTCAAATATTACTTTAGGCATTACCTTCCTCCGTATCTATGCGACAAAGGCAAAGTGGGCCCTAGGAATAACACTCCTCTGGAGTGCTATTATTTTAAACTACTCTAAAGTACTGAGTTGCAGACAATTGGCTCCTTTTCTGTTCTTCAATCTCTCCTTCTACAGAGAAGAATGCCTCCAGTAACAGCCTTCCAAACATCCTCAGGCTTTTCCATAACAGGTTAAAGCTAAATCAGGGAGAAAGAGGTTATACCAGAAAAAGAAATCCTGCCTTTCAGGGAATGGAAAAAAAAAATACAACAGTGGGCTTGGCTGAGCCATGGCAATGCCTGCTCAGCTAGTAAAATTATTGATGATTGAGTCTAAGAAGCTTTTTGAGGCAAAACTTGGTGCAAAAGCCCAAGGTTTCCACAACAGCACTGGTGTATAGCACAACTGTCATATTTGCAGGTGAAGAACTAAAGAGAATTTCATCTAGAACATTACTTCAGAAAACAGGCACTGGAGGGAAAACTAATATTTAATTAAAAAACAGAACACAGGGGCATAACAATCAATCTGCCCAAGTTCATGACATCCATAGCACAGCCAAAGTTTTTATCCATTTCCTCGGTTCCCAAACCACCCCCAGTCCCCACCTTTCTTCTGCTGCAAGAATCCATCCATTAAAATTAAGCAGCAGCAAAAAACAGGATCATTAGCAACAAGAGCAGTAATCCTGTGTAAACAATACCTCCTCCTGTCTTTGGATTCAGAACAAGTTCACTTGAAGTCAGAAAGACAAAAATAGCTACTTGAATGTTTTGAACTTAATTTGGTTCAAATTCACTAATTGCTTCAATTTAACAACAGACCAGAAGAGAGACAGTATTACTGCCTCAACAAAGGCATCAATCTAATGTGCCCTCACATTCAAAAGATTGAATTTGGAAGTAAGGCAAGCTCTGAATACAAAACAAATTGCACAAGACACTTTATAGCAAGGCATATGCTCCCAAAACACAAAACAAAACAAGCTTTTAAATACTACACATTCTTATCAGCAAGGAACAGTGTTTGATCTTTGTTCTCTCCTGTATCTCGACATTTGATCTGACCTCAGAGAAATCAACTTCCACTATAACAAGAGAATGCCATTCAACAGCAGACATATCTAATCAGTCTCTTAGAGCAAGAGAGACCTTAAACCAGAAACCAAATAATGAGACCAAGGGAGATATAATTATAGATATTAAATAAAAATACAATCTAAAAATCATTTTTAAAATGCAAAAAGTTGTGGACTTGTACAGAGATGAGTAGGGAACTTGCACAGTCCTGCTGTCAGGAACTGCTATGCTAACACATTCCTCAACAGGCATTTGGCTTTTGAAGGGCCAAAATGAAAGGCTTTTGGAGGGCCATGCTTGAATTGCATGTCTGTCTTTGCCCTGTCTGTCAATCGAGAAAAAAGCAGCAATCCTTCAACAGGAGCAAAGCAACTCTGCAGGGACTACCCCTCCAGGGCCCCCCCGTGCCTGCTGGAGCAGAGGCTGCTCCCAGAGCCAGGACAGCCGCTCCCGGCGTGGCCACAAGAGGCTGTTCGAGAGCCACGCAGAGCCCGCCCAGCCACGCTGAGCCCCGACCCCAGCACGCTGCCGGCTCGAAATGCTGAGCAAGTACAAAACACGGCACTGTTTCCATCGTCCCACAGCAACCCATGGGCGAGACTGCAGCCAGGAGTGTGTGTGCCTCCAGCTCCTTTCAGATGCATTCACAGCGAGCAGTGGCCTCTCTGTCATCTGTTCCGAGCACCTAAGCAGCCCAAGAAAGAACTGCTAAGAAAACCCAAACTATAAACAACTGCTTCATAACCCCCACTCATCAGTGTGTGCAAGAGCTGAGATAAGAGTGGAGCACCTTCCCTGTGAAGGCAGGGGAAAGCTGGGGCTGTTCAGCTTGGAGAAGAGAAGGTTGTGTGGAGACCTCATTGCAACCTTCCTATATCTGAAGGAACCCTACAAGGAAGCTGGAGAGGGACTCACCAGGAACTGTAGTGATAGGATAAGGAGTAATGAGTACAAATTGAAAGAGGGCAAAATAAGGTTAGACATTAAGAAGAAATTCTTTACTGTGAGGGTTGTGAGACACTGAAACAAGTTGCCCAGGGAAGCTGTGGACACCCCATCCCTAGAAGCATTCAGGGCCAGGTTGAATAGGGTCTTGTGCAACCTGGTCTAGTGGGAAGTGTCCCTGCCCATGGCAGCAGGAGTTGGGACCAGATGATCTTTAAGGTCCCTTCTAGCCCCCTAATGTTCTTTGATTTTATGATTATTAGCTTCAAAACCTGATATTGAATGTTAAAGCCTGTATGATACAAAGCTCATCAGTAAAGTGGCACCAGTGGCAAAGAGGATGTCACCTTGGGCATCTCCACTCACCACACATCTCTACTGGCTGGCACTCTGGTGATGGGCTGCAGTACAAACTGGCTTTGCATCATGACTTCCACAATTTATTTTGACCAGTCAATACAGCACAGGAAGGCCCAGAAGTGTAATATTCCTGAAAGAGCCTCTCACCCAGTTCACTGTTGTCATCCACCAGAATGATCTCGTGCAGGAGGTGGGCAGGGGTGCGGTCCAGGACGCTGTGCACTGTGCGGAGCAGGGCGGACAGCGCCTCGTTGTAGAAACAAATCACGACGCTGGCAGAGGGCAGATCAGCAGGGTAGGACTTCTCTCTGCATCTGCAAACAGGAACAGAGTCTTTGTCACTGTTTACAGAGGGGATTCCATGGAGCTGGGTCACTGCTGAAACTTCATAAAAAAACAAGCAAACATTAAATGTGTAGGAGGAACCCCTAACGTGAACATGATGAGCCCAGACATATAACAGCTATAGGAGCACTCAGCATAGTAAGTTACTTTCCACTTAATACAGACTCATAGTTAACACTGCTGCTTGTTAGAAAACAGAGGGTATCATGGACTGAGGCGGGAATAAGAACCAGAGATCCTCAAGACAGAGAACAGAAGATAGTGAGGGCTTGTTTCAGCTGTCAAAACACAGTCTAGTACCCTCAGGTAGCTCAGACAGTTCAAATATGACATGAGGCCCACAAAAATACCACAGCTTTATTGGCCAGCTGCTGGAGACAGGGTTGGATATCCCAGAAAACCTCCACTGGTGCTAAATACCTATTTACACAACCAACGTTGGGATTCAGAGGACAAATTAAGACACTTAAGTCTAGTCACTGCTGTCAGTGCAGCCTAAATAGTGTTCAGCTCACCCTAAGGCTGTCAAGTGTGTTTTGTCAGCTGAAGAGCTCTGCATGCTTCATTAACTGCACTGACCGGATCTCTGCTAATTATAATAAAAGCAGAGACAACTGACTAACAAGCCGTTACCTAAGCATCTAAATCTGCAAGACAAATCCCACTCAAAGCAAAAGATCATTCTTTCTTCTCATTTTCAAAGCTCATCCTTACTTCTAATAGGGCCAAGTATCACAGATTAATGCCATATGAAGGTGCTAGGCATGAGGGGATCCAATAAGAAATTATAAATGAAAACCCAGAAGTATAGAAGAAAAGCTTTCATTTACTTAGAATGAGCTCAGTTCTGGGAAAAACAATCACCAAATACAATTCATTACATTCACCCACAGCAGAGAAACCACTAGAAAAACTGATGCACATTTATTTATTTTTCAGTGTTGGGAGTTTTTATTGTTGTTACAGAGGTGAGTTGTCCCCTGCCATATGCACCAGGTAGATTATAGAAAAATATTCTTCAATAGAAAATATTCAGAGCAGTGCACAACCTATCATACCTTTAGCAGTTGACAAAAAAAAAATTACATCTCCAGAAGCAATATTCAGTCAAAAAAGACCAAAGGATAGAAATCCTAACCTCAAGCACTCCTGTTAAATAACTGAAAAATCTGCCTTCAGCAACACACGAGGATGGAACAGTGTATGACAAATGTTATACCAAAAATATTAAATACTATATCAGATGTAACAAGCCATGGAGCACATGAAACTATACCACGTTCTCTCCAAAAATCAGCACCTACTTTGCATCTCTTGTATCAGGCACCTCCCTGTGGTATCCCAGTCGATTGCTGATAAGCATATTGAAAGCATGCTTCTGATAACCCAAGTCTCTCACTTCCTGATCTTGTTCATTAAAAATCATTCCTGCAAAAGAAACATGCCAAGATCAGCTAACAGGCTTAAAAACATTGTTTGAAAGAAATCAAGGATTGAAGCATATGCTTCAACCTCTTCTAAACTCCATTATTCTCTAAAAAATCCCTCTGGTTTTGCAAGGTGTGTACTTATGCAACTATTTCTGCTCCCTCTCACAAACAGGCAGCACTTATGAGTAGCCCTTGCAGCTGTAATAAAATTAAATCCTTCTCCAAAGACTGCTGGCTCCATTGTGTTTATTGCCTCCCTTCACTCATGGCCTCTAATTCTTAGCACCACCTAAAACCAACATCAAACAAGCAACAGAGGGTAGACTTTGGCACACAATGAATCAGCATCTATCCCTACAGGTGACAGGTCTGTAATGGGATTTTTGAGACAGGAAATTGTAGAAAAAATCCTCACAATAGCAGCTCCAATTTCATGCAGTTCTGAAGTCTGCGGTAACAAAAACAGCTATACAAGAACTGTAAACTTCTGTTTATCTCACCTGGGACTTTGGCAGCAAGTAAAACACCAGCAGAGCTGCTGTTTATTGATTATTTTAGCAGAAGTGGCAACTGTTACTAAGCATGGCAGAAATAACTGTTGGTATTCAGAAATGCACTGCTGTAAGCCAAGATAAAATTTTCAATGCCATCCTGCCTGCCTTGACTCAGTTCCATGGGCTTCTCTCACTGAGCCACGCACTCACCAGTGTGAATAGAACCAAAACATTGTGGCGCTTCACAAAACTCCATGAGGGAGAGACAGCTGGTGTCTGCCACCACCTGTTCCTCTAGCCACTTCTTCAACAATTCAGGTGGCAGAGTGATTATTTTTTATTGTCTCTATTCAGCTGGCTGCACAGAATGAGATGCCTGTCACCTCTTTGGTTGTTATTATTAAGCTACACTGAAATGTCACTGAAATTTCAGTGCAAGAAGTGAGCAAGGATCATGTAACTTATCTCTGTCCACCCTGCCCATCATCTCCACATCATTCAAAATCTGCAGAAAACAGCTAACAAGAAGGTTCCTCATTTACATGCTACCATACTTCCAGGAAAATATGTTTCATACATCCACAGACTAATTCAGATTGAAAGGGACACCTGGTCTAATCTCCTTCCCAAAAGCAGGTCCAGCTAGATCAGGTTGCTCAGAACCACTGCAGTTAAGTTTTGAAAGCCTTCAGTATCTCCAAAGATGGAGAGTCTACAACCTCTTATTTCCCTGTTTAAGCATTTGACCACCATCACACTGAAAACATTTTTCCTCTTCCATAACTGAAATGCTCTTGTTCCAATTTCTTCATAATCCCATGCACTCTGGAAGGAGTCTGCCTCCATCTTCCCTACAGCCTCCTAATCAGCTGCTGCTGACAGCAATAAAATCTCATCCCTCAGCCTTCTCTCTGAGGCAGAATACACTCAATTCTCTCGGCCTGTCTCCACACCTCATGTTCTCCAGTTTCCACCAGCTATGCAATAGCCAGCTGAGATCAAGCCTGGAGAAAATGAGTTGGGTTAAACACAAAAAAGAAGTAATTTAAGAAGTTTGAAATGGAAAAAAGCTTCAAACCAAGTTATCCACCTGGGCCTTCGGAGCACAGCTGTGTCTCAATGACAAAGTCTACCTACAGATACCAGGTGACATTCTGGAGGGAATTCCATACATCCAAATTCCCACCATTTACATTTACCACCCTGTGGCTTTTAGTCTCGAGTTCAGCAACGGCAATGCAGCTGCAATATCAAACAGCTCAAGAGTAAATGCCCTGACATTTGTGCAGGAGCAAGTGGGAAGTGCTGGGTACTGATAACCAAGAGATAAATGGGACACACCCACACAGTGTCTTGTGACTCCCACCGCGGCTGAGCTGCGCTGTGGCGGTGGGAATGAGGTCTGCCTGCAGTGGCACTGTCACTCCCCCAGCCCTAGCAGCCTAAAGGGGTCAGTCAGTCCTCTAATGAACCACATCCATTCCCAAAGGAACATCTCCAGCTGGTCAGTTCACCCACCTAGCTCCATTATTCTGGCATAATCAGTGGCACAATGTACTGTGGGCACCTTAAAATGTTTTCTTCATATCAAGCATGAGCTTAAAACACAAATGTTTCATTCTACAATCCATAGCCAACCACTAACTACATGTTACTCATCTTATGAATATATTCAAGGAATGCTAATATTTTTAAAACCTCCTCTGAAGAACAGTATCAAATGCATGCAAAAGACCTGAAAGATTTCAGTTCAAACAGCAGATAGAAGCCCTTGGAAAATAAGGGGCTTGCAATCAAAATGCCAGTTTAGGCTTTATTTCAGCAGTGTTATGTGGCTCTCACAGATTAATGAAAAAAGAAAAGATAGACTGACCTACCAGATGACAGTTTGGGTTTGACTATCATAAACCAACTTTCTTTTCACTTTTTTTTTTTTTTTGCTTTGTGTGTTTATCACTGTCCTAGCCTAGACAGACTTCACGAAGCCCTTTCCTAAAACACCTCATCTGAAGAGCTGTCTCCTGATGATTCCTGTAGAATTTATCCTGGCACTGTAACTCCCCTTGGCTTTCACCAACCAAACCAGTCACTTGGTTTGAAGATCAAAGGACTTCTCAGTTAAAAAGCTCCATTTCTTTCCTGGCCCAGACTAAATAGTTGGAAAGAAATGGCCACCTCTGGACTGGCCTTCACCTCACTTGGCACTCAGGCTTTTTGCAGTGAACTGAAAAACACTTGTGATGCCACAGGGCAACATGAACTGCCATTTTTCTAACACATTCACACAGATCTAATGACCAAGTCAGAAAGTGAAGTTTGGTACAGTTCTATAAACTCATGAAGCTTATGATTCACCATTCATCCACAGCCATAACAGGGGACTTCACTGATCTGAGCATGAAACCCTGGCTATGAAGGTTTCTGTGCTGTATTTCCCAAAGCAGCAGCAAAAACCAAGACCTCAACATTCTCACAACACTTCTGCTTCCAGACTCAAACCAAGTTTTAAGCCAGTACACAATGTGCCTGTTTGCACATCTAAACAGAGCAGCGAATATGCTGTAAGCACTAGAACACAAAGCATTTTAATTTGGAACACAAAACTACATCACCTAATTGATGAAACATGCTCTAGTGAAAAATACAGACCTTTGCTGGTACAAAGTGAGCAGGATTTGGCTCTAACCATTGTCATCTCAATCTTGCCTTGTAAGTTTGTCCTACATGCATGTCTTGTAGATTAAGTAATACTCCAAGCATATTCTCCAAATCAACAGGTCCTCTTCATTATTTATTGATATCAAACTATTTTTAATTACTGCATGTAAGTAGAGTTTCTCTGCAGCTAATTAAAGCTTATGTATTTGAGCCCAATTAATACAGGAGTAAGATGTGAAACAAGCACACACCGAACCTTCTGACAGGACAGCAAGATTTAGTTCAAGGGCAGATCCTGCTGTAACCCAGTCTTCATCAGCACTTCCACAGCACAGATGTAAATGGTAGAATGAGTGTATTTTGGGTTAAACCCTGTAGAATAAATTTCAAGTAATTCCTAATGGAGAGAGCCATAAGTACCACCTGCATTTTAACAAACAAAACTTCCTCATTATACGCTTTCCCCTGAGATAGTTTTCTGTAAAAAGAATCTCATTTTCCCTGTTGTTTTACTAAGTTTGTCACCAGCACTGAAAACCACTTACCCATTTCAGGAGAGAATTCTATCTCCCCCTTAACTGGATCCTGGATATGATTTCCAAAAGAGTTTCCTATCTTAATCTCTTTCTGTTGCAATTCAGGTATATGAACTGGCCCCCGTGTAAAACGGGGGTAGAATTTTTTTGGAAATGGCCTCTGAGGTTCCAGCCCCTTGATGGGCACATTCTTGAAGGACTGGTTCTCTTCACTGAAGTTGAAATAAACAAAGAGCAGAAGTGTCCAGGTCACGGATGTGAAGAGGCACCCATAGCAGAAATAACGGAGTGTGACACTTCCCATTGTACACTCAGCATCCTTGAGGGCCCATTCTCAATTACCTGAAAAAGAGTGAAAATACACATTTTGAGAGTGCTGCCTGTTACCTTATACATTACAAAATACATTTGATAGGTTACTCCTACAGGAAATGATTTTTAGAACTTAAACTTTAAGCACAGACCTTAAGGAGTAAATCCCTTTTCACTCTCCCATTCAAAAAGTAAGCATAACCAGTTTTCACATTTAATGTGGATACCACTGCTTTAAAATATGGAGCAAACAATCCCTAAGAGCCCAGTGACACACCACCTTTAAAGGTAAAAATTATTCATTTTCCTCTGAATAGTTATATAATTATCTCTGTTCCACAAAGTATATTTCTAGTATGCCTGCCTTGAATTAAACATATAACTATATAATTAAATGTACTATACACAGGGAATTGATTCTTCATGGAATTGTTTTGGCTGGAAAGGACATCTGGAGGTCACCTTGCCCAACCCCTTGCTCAAGCAGGGCCACTCTGAGCCAGCTGCCCAAGAGGAGGTCCACGTGTATCCATTTTTGTAGCTCAGATCCTATCCTAAAGCACGGAATGAGAGACCACGGATTCAAGAAAGCTATGTGGTTCAATTCTTCTTGCCCCAAATTTAAGAACAGCCCTCATGAGTGTCCCAGGAGTTCCAGAGGACATGGGGCGCAATTGAACAACACACAGCACCAAGATAGTCGCATTTACAGATAATCTTCTCTACAGAAAGACACAAGGGCTAGGAAAAGGAAAAGCTCTAAGGTAATTTACTGGGTTCTTCCATGCCTCTGCAGATTCCAGAAAAGCTTTCATATTCCCTGGAGGAGATGCCCATCTAGAGCTGGAAGGATGCAACCCAGAGTAGAGTTGTAATTTAGACATCCACAACACAATTTTCCCAAGCTATACTGAAAATACTGCCATAAGCAAAACTGTGAACCAAATGAAGCTGGTGAAAATATTTTACTTATGGGCCAGGAGAATTGGGTAGACTTTCTGGAGTTCCCCAAATCTGAAAAAGGCTCAATACCCTCCCCTCACCCTGCAAAAGAAACCCGACAAAACCAACAAAACAAAACCTCCAAACAACACACCAAAAAAACCCCCAGAGTAACAAAAAAACCCCACAACCCTTAAACACTATACAGATCAGTTCCCCAAACTCAGGGGGAAAAAATGCTGAATCAAAGAATTTGATTTCTTTCATCACTATCTAACCACAACAAATTCTTTGTACAGTAACAAAAAGTAAGGAAATAATTTAATTAGCAAAAGTTTTATTTTAAGAAAACAAATATTGGGGCGGGAGTCAATCATTTATGCTGATTCACTTTTCAAACTACTCAAAAGGTCAGAAACTATCAGAAGTTTTCAGGTCAGCCTAGCAAAGAAAAAACCAGAACATTTATGAGTACAAACAAATTATTCCTTCTCAATATGGGAAACTATTAAATAAAGGTAGAAGCTGTAAATGATCCCAAAGAACATTATAAAGACACCATTTACTTTGGCAATGTAATTCTGAATCCTTAGTGACTTGCATCCAAAAAGAATATATGTCAAAATTCAAGCTTACATTTCCCAGACTGCAGCAGGTCATCATCTCCCAAGAATAAAATATCCACAGAGTAAACCAAAAATCAAAACGCACCTTCCTCAAAAATAATTTACCCATTGTTCTTACCATGTCAAACTCCCTCACTTCCGCAAGGCAACAATCTACGGAGCAGTTGAGCCCAAGGAGCTTAAAAAGGTCTTACACAGGGTTTAAATCTCAGGCTGACCCTGTGCATACAGATGAATTGCACTCTCTGTGAAACAGGCTCTCTCTCTAACACTGTCACACAGAAATCTCACTGCTTAACTGCAACACCATGAAATCAGTCAGGCACTGAATGCTCTGGGGCAGAAATTATTGAAGAAAATCCTCATTTTGCTAGCAGAAATCATTTTTACCAGTTAGAGAAATACAGATGACCAATTCCAAGTGCCTCATGCCCTGTGCTAACATGACCACACCAAGGTGAACCTTGGCTCAGAAAAAGCATGCGAGGCTGCAGAGGAGCAAGAGCAGATAAACAGTTATATCCTCTCATTATAATAATTCTTCTTGCTCGGCAGTCTGCAGACAACTAATGCTTCTCCATAAAAAAAGTATCTGGGTGCTTGCCAGGTTCTTTTTCCTTGGCCACCAGAAGGTCATCTGCTGTAAGATTTGTCCAAGCCTAACATACTGCTCCTCAAAAACTGCTAGAGGTGTTTTTCCATTCACTATGGTAACACAGATGGACAATGCTAACATGCACTGACACTTTGGGACAGAACTGTCCTAGTAAGATAAAAATTACTATAACAGAGAAGGAACCTTTCCATTTCAGAGTTGTTTAAGGATACATACACACTGCAGCTTGCACAGAAAAAAGAAACATAATCTATTTTATCTCTGGTAACAGTCAGAAGACAGGCACACAGAACAGAGTTCCTAACAGATCAAATACTTCCCAAGTTCCTTGCATCTCTTTCATAGCTCAGAGCTACACCTGCTGCTGTGGCACTTCCAGCCATGGCAAGGTTAAAGTTTGCTGTGACTGACATCAGGCACATTCAGATTAAAGAGGAAGGGATGAATCACTAATCACCAGAGTGAGGACATTTCTGTACATCCCTTCCATCTCTGACCAGGCTAAAAGCTCATGCTTGGCTACTGCTACAAAAGTAAAAAATGCAAAGCAAAGCTAAATAAACCAAGTATTATTTCCACCTGATCCTTGCTAGATCTGCTTCACCTTCTTTTCCTCTCCTTCACTATTCTGGTATTTTGTAAAATGATAAAGATGTTGAAATACTGCATTTAAATCAAATGACAGAACCTCCACAATGCACAGTCTGTGCCCGTTCAGTACCTTGCTATTCAATCAAGACATTTGGTAATTTATTTGGCAGGAAAATACAGATTCACTATGTAGACCACTCTGAAGGCAGAATGGATAAAAAGGTTAGCCCTGTGTATGAAAAGCACATTGAGGCTCATTCGTTTACTTTATTCACCAACACATATGTATTTACACAAGCACTGTCCTTTGGATTTCAACCACTTCTACCATTTAAGCAGACAGAGTCACAATCTGTGCCAGAGCTGCACACACCAGTTTTAGACAGTTTTAGGTTGACTGACTTCTTACAGATGTGCTTTAGGCCACAGGAGGTTTCATGTCAGTCCTGCCTGGGATCTGCCCTAAAGAACCAAGAGAACCTTTCCAGCCCTACACTTCTATGCATACAAAGCACAATCACATGGATGTATCTCTGCCCCTCCTCAATATACCAAGAAACAAGAATCCCTCCACTCATTTCAGTGTGCAACAAAAAATAGCCACTTTGGTAAGTGCCAGAGGGAGAAGAGGACACTGCAACTGGGCACAAGGACAGAGGAGGAAACATTCAGTTCACAGAGCCTGACACTCAACCCTGGATTCTTGCCTCAGCCATCTCCCTATCCATGACCTCCTTCCCTGTAGACAGAGTGAATAAAAGTCTTACTCTGTCCAGATTCCTTTGCTCTCCAGTGTTGTGAAGTCTTCTACGAAATACATTTTGCCAATTTACCCAACAACTGTCTCAGCCTATGGATGGTCATAATACCTTGATGAGTGTCTCAAACATCCATCCTCTTCCAGTTGGTTTCTCCAAGCAGGATTTTGAAACTTAAGCAAAGCCAAATCCTTCTTTATTTCTTCCTCACTTTTTTTTTTCCTTAAATAGAGAAAACCTGTTCCTGAACACAGGAGATGCAAAGGACATGCCTTTCAAATCCAAAGTATTTGGATTTTTCTCAGCCCTGATACACGCTGCATGAAAAAAACAGATATGTATTTTTAACTCAACAGACTAAAGCTCTGCTAATGCAAGCACAGCTGGCAGGTTTGAACAGCTAGATAAAAACAACTGAAATTTCAAAAAGGAGAATTGTATTATTCAAATAACTAATGGGCCCACAAGAATAATTTTCACCTATGCAACACTGTAACAATGAGTCCAGTCACCAATACTTGGACAGTACAGTTAAAACCCCTGTCCATTTATTTATTCAAGTGCAAAAAAAAAATACTAAATGCTGCAAAAGAATAATCCATGATTTAAACATAGCAAGAATTGTTTCTCAATACAGTTCCTCACAAATTTTCCTGGAAAGAGACTAGGCTTGAGGGTCTATCATGCATCTCCCCTTCATTTCTGAAAAGCAGTATGGCTGCCAAAAGTAAAAAAACACCTCAAACAATTTTCCTTTCCAAAAACTCAAGTAGTAAAGAACATCCAGAATAAACAGAAGGCATTTCCTTCCCCTTGGCAATATGGGAGCTTCCAGATCAAGTAATAAATGATAATATCTTTAAGAATTTTACAGGCATTCATTCCCATGCCCTTGAGATGCATGGAGTTCACGGCTGTTCACTCTGGTGTACTCAGGAATCCAGAGACACTTCAACATAACAAACACACATCATCCAAGGTGGCAGTATCTCCTACATCAGGAAATTACAAACCAGTTTGGAGGCAAGAAAGGAAAAATCATATCATAGAAGCTGTCTCCATCAGCATCAGCTCAGAAGAGACCAAGACTGAAAGGAACAGTATTCTAAGAATCTCTAACCAAATATTCAGCCTTTCAGTGCCTCTCTTGTTGCTCTATTTTTGACTGTCATATATTTATTGCATGACAGTTTTCCTTTGGCAAAGCCTTGGAACTGAGTTTGCAGACCCACATACCAGAAATGCCAGGAGTAAAATACTGCTCTCAAATTTCCATGAATTCCAGTACATAAGTCTCAGTTCCTTGCACAAGTAGTAAATAACTGATTTTCTGTAAGAGAACTATAAAGGTTAAATATTAGTAACTCAGTAAAAGTGTCTTAAATGTAATAAATGACAAAGCTGAAAAACTCTCCAGGAGCCCACCTGACAGACCTGAGCTGCAGTACCCACTGTGCCATAGGCTTTTCATGTCACAGCAGCTTCTTTTAGCAGCCTGACACCACCACCATGACATTCATTTCATACATCAAGCCCAGGAACATTGACATTCGTTTAATAACTGGCCCAACAAGGATACAACTGTGTTCCCCCTCAAAGTCCAGGAAGGTTTGTTGTTGGTAACCTGTGCAGCTCTCAGTAACACTGGCCCAATGTGTTGGCCTTGGATATTTTTAAAGGAAGCAAAAAATGTCAATCACAATCCACAATATTTTGGCTTAAAGAGTAATATTTGCTATAGTCTCTATGACCTACCACTGCTTAAGCACTGACATCTGCTTGGATTAACCTCAACAGTTCAGTAAACACACCGTATGAGTAGATATTTCATAACTGTGCCAGAACTCATGTTTGTCAGAGGTCAAACAGAGGATCAAGCTAACCTCAAGATTTTTGAAATATGAGTAAAAATTGTTTGAGAAAACCTTAAAGTCTGCTTGCAGTTTTTCCAAGAACAGCTTTTCCTCTAAAAAATAAACCAGGAAGAGACAGATACACAACTCATACTATGCAGGTCCCCTGCAAGACTACCTGTGTATTTTGGAACTATATTGAGGCAAGGAACAGATGTGTATAACCTTCATTTTTACAGAGCATTCTACAAAAAAAAAAAATCATTCAACTGCTTTATCTTTCTACAGAGTATTAGGATAATTTGCTGCATGACCTTCTATAGACACTTCTAATTTTTACTTTCTTATTTTTTGGGGGGAGCAGAACACAAGAATCTAAAAACACTATTCACAAATGCAACTTTGCTCTTTTAATAGCCTTAACTCTTCCTACGTTTCTTGGCCTCCAAGATGTTATAGCTACCCCTGAACAGGCTTTCCAATTTACTGGTTGAATCACCACCAAACAGCATTAACAGTGCAATGTACAGAGGCCAGGTTAAGAAGAAGTAGTGTATTACTGCAATAATACACACTCATCACACAAACAGAGATGCCATTCACACACCTGCACTTGGACGAGAATTATTTTTTTCCAGGCAACCTTTCCATTAGAATCTCTCTCTTCAGGCAAAGTCACAGTTAATAGACCAGCAAGATGAAAAAGGGACACCTCAGGCAGCTTTTGCTTCAGATCCAACACACATCACTAGGAGCAACATCCACTGAACATACAGCCAGAGCGAAAGTAATAGACACTTCCAAAAGAAGTGTTTCATGTGCTCCAGAATCTAAGCACCAAGGCAATTTAACTCCTTCTTAAAAAACCTTCCTATAGGATTGTTTTATCACTAAATTGGATCTACCTACCAGTTTGTTTTTAATTAAAAACCACCTTACAATTTTTGACCTTACAGAGGGATGGGTGATTGCATTTTATGAATTAAGGGGCTTTTTTTGACAGAATACAGGCAGGTAATTGCTCATGTAAAGATAGGTTGGGCCTACAGGAACCTAAATCGTGACATTCAGCAAGGACAGATGCCAAGTCCTGCACCTGGGACAGACAAACTCCGTGGCTGCTGGCAGAGCCTGAGGAACAGCTCTGCAGACAAGGACCAGCCAAGGTCTGGCTACGCCCGAGCCAGAGCACAGCCCTGCAGCAAGGAGAGCTAAGAGATGGACCCACAGGGACACAGGCAGCTGACCCAGGGGTGCAATTCCACAGCTCCCTGTGACCACAAGCAGAGGACAGCACACAGGGAGGGATTTGCCAGTACAAGAAAGACATCAGGAAACTGCAGTGAGGTCAGTGAAAGGCCACCAAGATGGTCATAGGCTGGAATAATTGCCCTGTGAGAACTGAGGATGCTGGGTTCCTTTGGCCTGCAGAAGAGACAGCTTTGGGATGAGAACTAAAATAGCAGCCTGTTGCTACCTACAGGGATGTTACCAAGAAAACAAACCCAGGCTATTTAGTGAGGTGCAAGGTAGGAGAAAGAAAGAACTAAAAAAGACTAATGTTCAATCATGTTAATGTTCAGTCACACCAACACTCATTCACAGAAATATCCTGTGGACCACAGGCTGTCCTCTTGCATAAGACCACTGTTCCCATTCATTTTAATGAGATGACACATTAAGATCTATTTTTAATTAGTCTCTGCAAGTCCCTTCTAAATTCAACTTTCAAAGCTTTGAGTGCCAACAGTTTAGTCATTTCAGCACAGATATACAAATCCATGTCATACCAGCTAAAATAAATCCTCCTGGAATGAATACAAAATCTTGAGCAACATTTTACAGATAATCTTAAAATACCAATAATATTCATTATATTTTAAAGACAAAGAAAGGCATATAGATTAGTTGCATGAATTGTTGAAGACCTAAGAAACTATACTCTGAGTATATGAAGTCTGAAAAGCTTTAAGTGTTGCAGGACAAATTTAAAAATTCATCTTGCTAAGTCTTTACATTCTCAGCCCTCACTTTTTTTTTCCCAGTGTCAAATGACTCACTCATATACTGATTTGTACTTCAGTTTTTGGGCTTTAACCAGAGATGTCTAAATATTGCATAATATCATTTTCAAATCTGTGAACTATACATTGAAACACCCCCTCTAGGAACATAAATTTGCTTATCAAGCTTTTTGGAATTTCTCAACTCCAGTAAAAGTGCTTTACTTAGCAGGCTGCCATTCCAGAGTGTATGCAAACACTTTGGCTTTTTTTAATAATAAAAATGTGAAATTCCTCCTTTATCCACTTGCATTTCAAAAAAAAAGCACCCTTAAAGAAATGTTCAAGTATCTTCTGCAGTAACATCTTCTACTTCTTTGTCAACACTAAAACATAGTGGGTTTTTTCCTAATTGATAAAGGATTCCTTTCTCCCCACATATTACTCCACTTCATGAAGTGAGAGTATTTCATGAGGGCTCTAATTTAAGGACACAATTTTAATGGAAAAAGCAGTTACAAGTTTTGGAAAGAAAAGGTTTTGTGAGTCAGGATCTCATGTTAACAAACAGCTGAAAAGAACACCAGGTTTAGTTACAACCAGTGGTACAACATTGCATCTAGAAAAGTAACATAATAGTCCAGCCTGATTAGAGAAAACAAGGACTCCTGGATTAGAAATACAAGCTTACCAAAATCCTAGTTCTCAGTTCTGGGTAAATAAGTGCTATACAGTACACAGTTTCATGCTGCTGCAGTGTCCTCATTCCCCTCCAAATAAAGCTTCTTATTGCCCAAAGCACAGTTATAAGAAAGAAATTCTTACCTATCCCCCGACAAACGCTCTGTAGGCTGCTGGGCTGGGTATTCCTTTAAGCCATCTGGCACACAAATACATGTCATGCCATTCCCGGAGTCCTAAAAATACCTTCAGCCTTTTTTGTTGCTAATAAATACTTTCTTCTAATTCAAACAGCAAGATTTTCTTTTCGTCAGTAAAACCAGCTCTGAAAGAAGCCAGAATGTCTCCAAAGAAAGCTGCAATGCATTTTATAATAAAGCCCCTTCCTTCTTCACAGAGCTTAGAAAACAGCAAGGTTAAACACCCCACAAGTTGTTCTTCATTGCACCTCTCTCACATTAAAGATTCATGCATCTAAATATTAGTTTAACAACCCTTCAGCACGATATACAAATGCAGAATGTAAGAGCTTGCAAGGTCAACTACAAATAAGCTGCTTAATACCTTTTCTAAATGTTTAAAATCTGCTTAGCTGGTCCTCACATTTTATGTCTGCAAAGCTCATCGAAATAACAACAAAAATGCAGATTCATGCAAAATAATTAGATTAGTGACACTTGTACAGGAACAGCTGAACTGTAGAACCCTCACCTTTTTCCAGAAGAGTCGGCACTAAAGCAGAGCAAGGTTACACAGGGAGAGCACATTGACTGCAGCAGCAGCGTGTCTTCATTCCCAGTGAACAATGAACCGCTGAGCCAGAAACTTAACACTTTGTTGCTTGCAAGTCCTGTCTGGGAATGGGGTAACAAGCACAGGTTTCTCTAGGAAAACAGGCCACTTCGGATGGGTCTGAGGACACCAATGCTGCATATACTCATTTGACTGCATTCACTGCCCCAAAATTATTAATATATTTTTCTGTTTGTAATTATTTTTCACAACTTTTTAATTATGTTTTATCAGCTGATGCAGGATCCATATATCAATCCATGGATTTGGCAATATACATATGGTCATTTTCCTGCCATGCACATAATCAATCAGTAACTTTCTTCATCATGACTAGACCACAGTAATGCTAGAGAAAACGATCATTAAGTTGTATAAAAATTCCCTTACTACTCATTTTCCAAATCCCTAAGAACTTCATAAGATTCCCACATTTTGACAGAAATTTTCTAGATGTGTTTTCTGTTCATCTTCAGAAATTTTCATCAAAAGTGCATTGGTCTTTTTTTCCAGTCTTTTACAAGGAAATGAAAACACATTTTCTAATTCTTAAAAAAAAAGAAAAAAAATATTCAGGCCTCATTTGTGCAGCCCTTCTGACCAAAAAAAAAAAAAAAAAAAAA
>WAAE01022259.1:89100-105951 GCA_013400495.1 Nicator chloris
CAAAAAAAAAAAAAAAAAAAAAAAAAAAAAAAAAAAGCTGGCAGCAAGTCTGTCAACAAAACAGAGCTCACTGAAGGACTTTTGAGTGGGACAGTGGTAAAAAGAGGGGTCGACCAGTCTGTTTTAAACCTGTGACTACTAACCATGGAAACTGCACTTGGCACAGGTTCTGCAGTAGCTCCCAGAAGAGATCTACCATCCACTTGTGCGGGATTCAGTACTGATATCAACAGCTGGATACAAAAAAATATACAAAAGACATCTGCCAACTCACACTGGAAACTTAGGAAGACTTTACCTGAGTTTGTATAAAATGCAAAATCGCTGCAATTATGTTACTGTTTGTAGTAGAGGTGGAAACTGCAGTGAATTGTTACATTGCACCTTGTCCTGCAGCATCAGATTACAGAATTCCTAGACCTCCGTGCCTACTCGTCCCAAATCAAGTCTACTTCATCTCTTTCTGCAGGCTTTTTTCCTAGGCAGAAATTTACATAAAAATACTTTGTTCAGGACCAAACATCTTTATGGAGCGAGTGACTGATATAAGCATAAAGATTTATTTGTTTAAAAAACCCAACCAACAAAAACCAAACACAAAGATAAGCAATAGATGAAACATAGCTCCAGAATTAATCATGAGGTTAAAACAAGTTACAGTTTAAATCCCTAGATCACCTCTAAAAGGAAAATATTTAACTCATGCTAAACTGCTCAGTTCTGAACCCTGTTACATTCCTCCATGCTGTTAAGGATGGCACAATCTCAGTGATTTCCTCAATGTACCATGCCCTGTGTTTTTCCATGTGAATGGCAATCATTAAAAAAAAAAGTAGAAGTGCAAAAATACAAAAAGCATTAGTTGAACTTAATGTCCATCTGCATTTCTCATGTCCAGAAACAAACATCACTTGGAGTTTTTCACTCCAAGCTTTAGCAGAGTCCACAGTATCCATGTCATTTGGAACTTTCATTTTTCCCCCGTAAGAAATTCTGAGATAAACCAAGACCCTGCAATCTTCTTGCTTTGGATCAATTTTCTCATCAGAAGTTTAAAGTATTTTCTGCACACAGGTTTCTATCTATGTCTTTTATCTTCTCACAAATGTCTCTAGACATGAATAAGAGAGAGGAATCCTAAGGATATAAATCTGCTTTGTGTTCTCTCTTCAACTCACTGACTACACCAGGACAGGTACCAGACTGAGCCAAGGGACACTCTGGTTGAACTGTTTGCTCTGCTGCAGATTTTGATGAGATTCTCGGCAACTCAATGTCTCAGCTCTCTCCTCGTGCATTAAGGCAAATACCTTAATTGCTGGATTGAAAGAAGTCATTAGCAGAAACAGACTGTACATGGCCAGTAAGGAGAGCAAACTTCTACAAGTTATGCCAAAAACTAATTTTCTTAGTCTTTCATTCCTTCTCTGTGATCTTACAGACTCAATCTTTCCTTCTCACAAGAAATCCCTTTGAGAAAAGAGTTGTGGACCACTCCTTTTCCATCCCCTCTTGGTCACTTTTCTTCTACTTATCTATTGCCAATGTTTCTAACGGGAAAACATACTTGGGATTTTGATGTTGAAATCATAGATGTTGCAACAAAATGAATAGCAGATCAAAAATACATTTTCTTACTTCAGTAGGAGCCATGCCTCCCAACACTCTGCTTGCAAAGAAGGCTAATGTGCAATCCAGAACTTGGCCATCTCTTGGTTCATAGGTGATGAGTCTCGACAACTGCTGACACCAGAGATAAGAGATTCATGCTAACTGACAAAATTAAGGTATTCCAGGAAATGGAAAACTAAAGGAAACACTTCTAGAAAACATATTCAATAACAAATATGGGAAGTATAAACAGAGACAGTGGCATCCTTTGTTCTTGATGTTATGCTTGAGGAATTGGCAAAATAGTCAAAATACCTACAAAGATTGATTCATAAGAGGTTTTGAATCAAAACAGGATAGTTTGTGCTTCCTGGAAAAGTATCTGTGTCTTAATTAAGGCCACCTCCAAGGTTTAAAGCATCCAATTTAATCCTTGTCTGCACAAGAAAATCTGTGTCATTTAGCCAAGCAACTTTTGGATGATTTTATACAAACTGAAAAGACCTCCACGAACATGCCTCTAACATTCATTAAGTATTTGCTTAAATCAGTCTGGCACATAGCAACCCTTCACTGAGGTACCTTCCTTTCAGCATGCCTCTGCAAGTTTATTAGCTTTGCCTGTCAATTTAAAATCTGACTTCTTGAATGGTGCAGCATCTCTGTAGCTGAAGTCTTGGGAATGACAAAAAATTATTGCAGGTAGGCAGTTACCCCCCAAACAGCCACCTCTACACATATTCCTTCCCTCTTGAGCAGCAAGAGGAGTTACTTTTGTCCTGCTCCATGGCCAGAGAGGCTGGAGTACAAATGTGAAATGTCTCTGTAGCAGAGCCAGTAAGGTAGAACTTGTCAGTCACAGCCAACTTCAGTCTCAGAAATGCAGAACTTGCAATGCCACTAGCCATGAGACAGAAAACCACAAGAACTCACCTGCTCCCAACTGAATTTTGAGCCACAAAGACATCAAAGGCCTGTGAGCACTATGGGGTAGGGGCTCTGGACCCCTCCCTGGCCTACACAACTTCTTCTCGCTCACTCTCTAAAGCACAGAGGAGGCAGCACCAAAACCTGAGGTTCCTGCATCAGGGGGGAAATGTTGATTCACCCCGAGTGCTGTGTTCCAGTTTCAAACATGCAAAGGATCAGGCTGCCAAGCCAGACTGCACAAGAAAGGGCTGAGATACAACACACTCAACACGTTTACAGGCGCTTCACTCCATACTCTACATTTCAGTAACACCATCAGTTATTTAATCTACAGATTTCGCATATTTTCACATCTCAGGGAATAAGTTCAGAAGTTCCTACAACAAAATATCAGAAATTTAGTACACTTGACGTCAATTTTTGAATGAAAGAGTTCAGTCAGCTTCCTAATTTTCCACCTTTTTTTGCTGCAGTGTATATCTAGTTTTTGCAGTTTTCAAACAGAACATTTACACTAATTCTTACACAATGCTGACTCACATGAGAAACACGCTAGAATGTGGCTGAAGGATATGGTGCATACCATTGACTCTTGCACAAAGAGAGCTGAACAAATGCTTTTACTCATGCTGCAAAACCCTGCTTGAACAGCCAAGACCTTACCACTGACACTACTTTATACATTAACACAGTGGCTGCAACAGCAAATGTTTTCATCTCCATAAACCACCATATGTTTTGAAAAGAAACCTTAGATAAGAAGACAGTTTATCTGCCTCCCACACTCTAACAGGGATTGGAACAGATTTCACCTCTGTAATACTTTTTGAGACAGAAAAAGCAAATTCATTTCTGCACTTGAAATACAAGAGCATACTTTTACTCTGCAACAGCAAGCAGCATCTCTCCAAAATGAATGGTATCAAAGGAAATTGCTTGATTTTGGGGATACCTGTAGCTGCAGTATCATCTACCAAGCAGATGGAACTCTAGGAAGTTGATAAACAACAGTCACAGAAAGGAATTATTGTAATATTGAAAGTTTTATTTTTTTCCCTTCAGTGGAAGTCTCCCTTTACTTCTCTGCTTCAAGTTATTGACACACAGCTGCCACACTGTCAAAGTCAGCCTGCTGGCTGCTCAGACTGCAACCGTTCTACAGGACCTTCAAGTAATGTAACCAAAGAACCATCCTGCCTCTGCTCTTTTCACATTGCCCCCCCCTCCAGTACCCTGTTCTTTCTCACTGGAAGATCTGAAATCTCCACTTTTACTATCTGCTCAGACACTTCTAACCTCATCCATGTGACCCCACACCACACTCAGGCCCTATACCTACCATTAAAAACCTGGGGTTTCCATCGCTTATTGTGAGGAAGCCTATTTTTTGTAGATAAATTTTCAGAATACCAATAATTTATCTTTATTCCCCTTGCCCTGCTGTTTCCAGGCTTTCTGCCACCTAAAGTGCTTCAATCACACCTACTGTTATTTTACATCACTATGAAAATAATCAGATTCACCCATTCTCATAAGCCACAGTCACACAGAAGCTTTTCAGCAACTCCATCCAGTGTTGCTCCTGTGCATAATGCAGTACTGATTTGCATCTTCTGAGAATGTGATTAGACAGTAGAAGCCAGGCCACAGACCCTGAAATCTGCAGTCACACTCTCTTCAGCAGAACAAATGCCACTTCGCCTGCTGGCATCCTCATCTGAGGCTGGGAGACGAAGGCTCATTAGAGCTGCACTGTTATTTCTTTCCTTCCCTGCTGCAGAAGAGCTCCTAAAACTCTGCAGGAGCTTATCTTACCCAGAGATGAGGAAAAGCTTATGCAGAAGGCATGCAGCTCTTCAGAGACAGTTCTACCAGGGGACG
This sequence comes from Nicator chloris, assembly GCA_013400495.1. Taxonomy (NCBI): domain Eukaryota; kingdom Metazoa; phylum Chordata; class Aves; order Passeriformes; family Pycnonotidae; genus Nicator; species Nicator chloris. Next base: position 93,523 of record WAAE01022259.1, read on the forward strand.
CCAATTGCTTGTTAATCAAAAGCCTCTTATCTGGAACCACCTGGACATTTAAGCTGTTTTAAAATGAGGCCTAGGAATCCCAGCTGGACTATTTCACATATTTAGAGGTTCTCTATGGGGTAGCATGGCAGAAACATACTGGCAGGAAGAGGTTGGTACCATCCTTTCCTGGACACAGCCTGCACTTGGATCAGCTTAAGCTAATCCGATACCCAGGAACAGTTTCCTATTAAGATGACAACCATAGGGGNTTTAAAAAAAAAAAAAAAAAAAAAAAAAAAAAAAAAAAAAAAAAAAAAAAAAAAAAAAAAAAAAAAGCAAGCCAGATCCTAGCTCATAAAGCATGCAAGAATACTTCATATAACTTACAGACTACCAGACTACTCTTTCTAAGGAGAGAAGGGGTTTGATCTGATGTTGAAATACATTTTCCAGGGAAAAACAAAGTATGTTAGCAGAGTGCTAACAACCCTGCCCACCTGCCCAATTACTGTGCTGGCACTGAGGGATTTCACCCTTCCTTTGAACAGAAAGCAATGCTCCAAATACTCTGGACCAAATGGAGAAAACACTGATTGTTTACAGAACACCAACAAAGCCAGGTCATGAGATTTTATTTTTTCGGAAGAGTAGGGGCTGCACTTTATTTATATAATAAAGTCCTGTAGGATCTACTGCAACTGATATTAAAAACAACTCAGGATACAGCTTGGCAGAGATGCTGTAATAGAGAGCATCAGTGTTCTAATTACTTTCAACAGCAGTTTTAAGGCTGACACCTGTGACAAAGTGAACAAAGGTGAAACAGCTGTCTGGAAAGGTGAATTCTAAACACAGTGTTTTCTTCCAGTACCACATTACAGCAGGGAATTCTGACCTGCTAAGCCCCCCACTGCCAGCAGCACGGGGCTTTTGGTGGCTTATTCAGATCTGACTGTTTTCTGCAAGCAAGGGACCAAAGAAGCTTTATTTTGCCTTGCAAGTAACTTTGAGACAGTCCACTTGCTTCAGCATGTTCTGCTTCTCCTTATAAGCTTTAACACACACACAAAAAAGAAAAATACCACATGGCAATAGTGAGCTGACTAGAAGAGCTGGAGACCAGCCACGAAGCATAATACATATTTGCTGAAAGGAAGAGAGAAGCCTCAGTGTCGCATATAAGTATATACTGAAGAACAAGGGGGAAGTGGGAGGGGGGAAGAGGGGAAGAAACGGTTTTAAAATAAATTTCCCAGTCATAAAGAAAAGAAAGCTTTAATACTTCACGAGGTCACACAGCGCTCCAAAAGCAATGCCTGACCTCGCCCTACAAACGAATCAATGAACGGAGCAGCGCTAGCAACACCAACACGTACCGATCCTCACACTTCGGGTCAGATTTGCAGTTTCAGTCTACCTGCAGGCGGGCTGCTGCTGCTCCTTCACATGCATTTAAAGACTACGAGAAACAGTAATTACGTTATCTCCCATCCTATGTAGCATAAGCCGCTGCAGTTCCTCGGTCTCCCCCCGGGGTCAGGTTAAACCAGGAGCCCTCAGCAAGGGGCCGGGTCAGGCGGGGACCCGGCGGGGGCAGCCTCCCGCGGCCACCTCACCCGAGACCCGAACCGGGGCAGCCCCGCACCGGACCAGCCTCTGGAACTCAGGAACCGCTGCCTCAGGGCAGGCGGGAAAACAGAATCACACAATCAATTAGGCTGGAAAAGCCCTCTGAGATCATCGAGTCCAACCTACGACCGAGCACCACCGTGTACAGAGAGGCCGATACCGCCGCCCGCACCCCCGTGCTGCCCCTCACCGCGGCGCCGGTTCCCCCGCCGGGGCCGCCTCCCCTCACGCCGCCACCACGGCCCGCGTCCCGCACAGCCCCGCACTCACCGCGGCGGCGGCATCGCCCCTTCGCCCGCCCCGCGCCCGCTGTGGCGGCGCTGGCGCCATGTGACCGCTGCCTCCTCCTCCTTCTCCTCCCCATTCTCCTCCTCTTCCTCCTCCTCCGCGGCCGCCATGACAGGCGGGGCTGGGGCGGCCGGAGAACATGGCGAGCCCTGAGGGTAGAGCTGAGGGGCTGTGGGGGTGTGTCCCGCATCGCTTTTGCCGAGCGATGAGGGGAATCAGGAATGCAGGGCTGTGGATGTGCAGCTTTCACTCCCCTCCTCCCCTCAGATTTGCTGTGTATGTCTCTTCTCATCCCACCGGCTTTACACGGTGCCTGGCAGCTCTGTGACGGTTAAAGCCTTTTCCAGCTCCTCGAGGTATTTGTTTCGGACTTTTCGGCCTTAAATGGCCCCTGGAAGTACAGAGTCACAGAATTGTTTGGGTTGGAAGAGGTCTCCAGAGATCCCATCCAGCCCAACCCTGCCAAGGCAGGTTCACATGGAGCAGGTAACAGGAATGTGACCAGGTGGATTTGGATCCAGAGAGGGGAGACCCCATGACCTCCCTGGGCAGCTGTTCCAGTGCTCTGCCACCCTCAGTGTAAAGAAGGTCTTACTCATCTTGAAGTGAAACTGCTTGTGTTTTAGTTTATGGCCATTGCTCCTTGTCCTGTTGCTTGGCACCACCAGAAAGAGTCCCAACACTGTTTTCTTGGCACCCACCTCTGAGATACTTATGTGTATTAATGAGGTCCCTTCTCTGTCTTTGGACTGAACAAGACCAGCTTCTGCAATCTCCCCTCATAACAGAGAGACTCCAATCCCTGTACTTGTCCAGGGGCTTTGAAGGGGAAAAAAAGGCGTGTAGGTCAGGCTGATGGAGGATGTCTGGGCTGACCAGCCATGGATCCCTCACTCTGTGGTTTGAATTGCTGTGTGGAATGTGAGGGGGTGGTTTCTTCAGCTGGAAGAGGGAGATAGCAGAGGAAAATCTACCACAGCTAACTGAAATAACCTGAGATTGGCAGTTAATGTGCTTCCATAGTGACAAGATTTACATCCTCACAGGTGGGGAGTCATGCTGGAACCTCAGATCTTTGATATTCAGAATAAAGGGTCAAACCACTGGCTTGCTAAACCCACCACACCACAGATCCATCTTTGTGCAGGACCAACTTGGCAGGTGTCGTTTCTCCAGGCAAAGGGGTGAAACTGGAAGTCATGTTGGTTTTGTAAACCCTGATGAGGTTTAAGAACAAACTCATTGTCAGATTTGCACAGCACAGTCGTGACTGGGAGCTTATTTTATAAATACCCAGATTACAGAACTTGAGCTCCTGAGTGATACTTTGAAGATAGCAGATTTTATTTTATTGAAGTGGAAATTAAACTGGGTTGACACATCCAAGCCCATTCTTTGGTGGATATTGCCCCCAATATCCAGAGATTATGGCAAGGTGCTTTATAAGAACAAAAATAGAGCAGAACCCAGAACCTGTCAAAGAGCTGTAGCTGCAGCATTAGAGTACAGAGGGCAAAAAGGCAAATCCATAATCAGAAGCTGCAGTGAGAAAAAAGGGAATTACAGCCTGTGGAGGGGTTCATAGGTGGATGGCAAGGAGGTAGCAGGGATCAGGATGAAAGCAAGGTGCAGTTAAATGAGATAACCACACAGGCAGCCACCCATCAGACAGCTTTTCAGAATTCCTGCTTCATAATAGCTAATATGCAGCTTTGATCTCTCTCATAATAATTTAGCCCAAGGACTGCAAGTGTGTGTTAAGCTCTTTTAGGTAAAAGCAGCTTCAGCATATATGCTGTTTTCTGCAGAACCATTATCCTGGAAGTCCTGATTTGGCCAGTTGTTGCCCACCTTGTAATTCCAGCTATTTAATCTCTTTTAATTCTTATTGATGAGAATTTCCCAGGTGCTTGGATTATCATTTTATTAAGAGAATTAACAAACCTGTACTTTTTAGTGTCATTTACTGTAAGGTCTTTGAGATATTTCACTTCTCAAAATTCCTGATAATGATAATCTGTCCAGCCCAATTGCTTAATAAGATCTGTGATAACTCCTTAGTGTTAACTAATTGACCCACTTCCTGTGTGCTCACAGCAAGAGGCAAGAACTCATAAAAGTCCTGGCAAGAAGCCATAACCCAAAGTAATCCTGTGTCAGTGTGGGTTGGGGTCAAAATTTGGGTTCTATATGTACTCAAGCACTGAAATTTCTGTTGTTGACATGTCTTGGACACAGAAATTACACAAGAGAAAAGGAAAGTCAGCTACAAAAAATATTCTTTAAATCTTGTCTCTTTTCTTAGATTGGCCCATCTACTTTGTGAAAAAGGAGGCAAATGTACCCAAAACAGAATTAATATGTATTATTTTTCAAAATCCAAATTGTTTAGAACAAATTTCTCGAACTGATGTGTAGTGCTTGTTGACCAGCTATGATAGAGAAGACTGGAGGAAACTCCAAGTATTCTTTCAATAACTGGAAGGACTTGCATTTGTTTCAGTGGTTTCCTGTTACAATTGTTTGCCTATGGGCTGTCTATGACTGAAGTCAGTCTGCACACCCCCTAGTAGTATTTCTAAGTGATTCTGCTTTTGAGTGGCATAGAAAAGCCCTTGTAAAAGCTGGAGAGTTTCTTTGGAGTGTTTGAGGAAACAGGACATTTGTCTGGTTGCTCTCAAACCTCTTCCTTCCTGTTGTTACTTTTGCTGAAGACCACTAGATGTGTTTTTATGCCTGCTTTCCCAAGGAAATAGGGCTGAATGACAGCTCAGAATATGTATATGGGTTTATCTGTTCCACTGTCTCTTCTCAAGTACTTCTGAAATCTTGGGCCCTATGTATCAAATTTGACAGTGGGTGGAGATCTCAAAGGGATTATATTCTAAATAGCTTTGCAAAAACAGATGTCTGAATAAGAGAGACTGTTATCCACCACCGAGGAGAAGCCCACAGAACAAGGTCATCACTCATACCCTTAAATTTATTAGGAGCACTCAGAAAACAATCTATGGAGCTCTTGTGGCTCATTTATTGAAGGCATCAATTCTGTGCTTTGGAGCGGGTAAAAAGGCAAAAGAGATGTTCAGTACATTAAGACTAGAATATAAAACAGGATGGGAAGATTTGTAAAATCAAAAATGCTTCTACATCTTGAATATTGTGTGGAGTTCTCCCTAAAGCACCAAGGAAGGTACAGATAAAAACAATGAAGTGATTGGAGATGTGGAATTGCTTCCTTAAAAAAATAAAGTGTTTGAACACACTTGAATGGTTTAATTTGGAAAAAGACCATGAAGGAATGTGAATGTGATAATGGTCAAAAAACCTCTTGTAATAGAGAAAGTGAATTCTGTGTTTCTTACAGCATAAGATTTAGATGTCCTGAGTGAAATTTCCTGGCAATAAATTTAAAAGAAACAAAAGAAAGTATATTTTCTCTAGAGTTAGAGTTGTAAATTGCTGCAAGTGTATTGGAGAGACCAAAAGTATAAATGTTCTCATGAGTGGATTAGAAATGGAAATGAGAAGAATGTCCATTGAAGCCTCTTAAGCGTAATGCTAATGCAGCTGCCAGCTGAGGAAACCTCCAAGTAAGGGATGGTTTCAGCCAGCAGATTAAGGCACCTAAATTTGGTTTTCGGTGTGTAGGTGTCTCCATGTGAACCAGATGTCTAAGCTCCCATTATACTCAGCAGAGAATTAATGTGGGATTTAGTTACATAAATGCAGGCATTGAGTGCCACTTTAGACACTGAGGAGTTTTCTACCTGGCCTCCTGCTCCAAGAAGCAGCAGGTATCCTAAAAAGCCTGTTCTGTCTGAAATCTCCTGTGTTAGTTGTTGATATCTCAGTCCACCCCAGCTGTCACTGAACACAGGTGGGCAAGCTGAACCTGCTCCTGGTTGCACAGCAAGCTGTTCAGGCCATCTCAAGGCAGATAGATCAGTGTGTTCTGAACAGCTGAAGAGCTCTTTGCTTCATCAGCTGTATTGACTAGTTCTGTATCGACTGTAGGAGGAATTTGCATGCAGATGAAGACATCAGCATGGGGACACTTCAGTCTAGGTGTCAGAACTCATAGACTTTGCCAGGCTGTACAGAGGGAATGCTGCTTAGCTTTTAATGCTGTTTCCTGACATTTCCTTAGCTAGTCAGACCAGTGAGTTGATTCAGCAAGTATTGATTTAGGGGAAGAATCCAAAAGATTATGTAAGAAAAGCCATCCTAAAATACTCAGATCTATTGGTAATGAGGCTTGTGTGAAGGATTAGTGACAATGTGTTGTGTCATGGTGCATGGATATGGAGTGACTCTTGGAACACAGCTGCATGACTCCCTAAGCCTGGAAGATACCCAGTGGCCAAGAATTCTGGGGCAACCACAGATACTGCTGCTGACACTCAGAATGGCCACTTCTTAAGCCATTAAATCCTGTAGCTGAAAGGGATTTTTTTTTTCTACAAAGGGAAATCAAAACAAATTTGGTTGATGACAGGCTTTGCATCCTGTCATCTATGAATCAGACCAGTTGGGTCTTGTTAGAGTAGCACAACTTGCCTAAGAAGAATTTAGGCTAAGAATCAGGGCAAAGAAATCAAAAGGAAGGATATCTAGAAAAGCCATATGATAATTAAACGAGTTTTGGAATGCTGAATCAGTTTTCTCCTCAGTCTCTTATGCTTCAAATTATTTACGTGCTGGAAATACAAAACTTTTAGCACTAATGCTGTCCCCTTGGGCTGATGAAAGTTCCAACAAAACAAGTCAGCAAGCTCAAGAGTTTCTTCTTAGACGTCCTACAACAAGCTATGAAGCTGTTTTCAGACTTCATTGGGCAGCAATGAATCCTGCACATTTGCTATTTATGGAAAGAAGGCATTGATGGTGCAATAAATAATAAATAATAAATAATAAACAATAAATAATAAATAATAAATACTTCCTTTTCACATTGCTGGTGTCAGGACAGCATTGTACTTCTCAAATATCCTGCTCAGGCAGAGATGAGAGCAAACCTAATACGTTACAATAAACAGGTTCTTCCCTTTTTCCTCTACACAAGACATAGATAAGATCTACAAACCAGCTAAATATATTAACCCATGCTAATGAAGCAGGAAACAAGTAGTGAGCTGGAATGATGAGCATGTGTGATGTGGCCCTAAAATCTGCAGGAATATGAGGAAGAAGCCAGTTGTGTGACATAAAGTGCCTGGGAGAATTCACATATCTAAGGGTCTTGCTAAGAGTTGTTTTGTCTTAGCAAGGAATTGCAGCACTGAGCATACAGTGTAGTATTGTCATGGTCTCTTCAGTTCCTTTCACATTTTTTGCCTTCATTTTTCAGCCCAGGCTGTGTTATTTTTCTGCACTTCTTAACACTTTTAAATTCTTCTGTATAGTCTCTCCAGAACTGTGGAAAAGTTGTGTTTTATGTTTGAGGTGTTGCTGACTAAATTCCATCTGTTTTTCATGTTCAGAAGTTCTCACTCTTAAGATCTGGGAGTGAGATGCTACATTTTCTAGAATTTCTTTTTACTGAAATAAAACTTTCCTTGGAATCTGTGGAGGGCGGTAATTGGCTAAACATTCTGTCCAGTGTTGCTCAACTGTGCTCAGATCACTTCACAGGCTCTGGAGTCTGGGCCAGCCTGGGCTGATTTCTTTTCCACTTTGGACTGTTTTGCAAAGTTTGAGAATGAAAACAATCCCATAAACCCAAGAAATCTCATAATTGAATTGGCTTTTTACCAGTGAACTATATTGGAAACCAAGAGTTTCCTTCCATCGTTGTTTCAACTCTCTGATAAGAGAAGGAAAAAAGTTTATTTGCAGAGGAGTTCAGTCTCATTATCTTCTTTTTACAGATGTGGAAGTTAAGCACAGAAAGATGAAGTTGTTTGTTCCAGGTCATCCAACAAAGCAGTGGCAGACAAAAAAATAGAAGTGAGTCCTTCAGTGCTTTTTCTGTTGCATCACTCTGTCTTCCTGTTTTGATGAAAAATTCTAAAATGTTATTTTCATAGGTAAGTTTGTGAGAAATATTCAGACTTCCTGAACAGTCTGACAAAACCTTCAGTTATGTCACATATACTGAGGTTAGATAGAGTTCAGTTTGAACTGAGACTAGGACTCCAAGCCTGAATTGTGGCATTTCTGTTATACAGCAGGGTTTTTAGGTACTTTTTTCTCATAGCAGGTATAATCTTTCATTAAAAGATATCTCAGCTTCTAGCCTCAAATCTGTTGTACAACAGGATGCTGAGCCTTTTTGTTTTTTCATACTACAAGGGTTTTTTTGTATTCTCAGGAATGTGCTTTCACTTTCCTAGGACTGAGAAACTTGTAAAAAGGATGTATGTGTAACAAGGAAAGGGTGATTATCCAATATTCATGGTTCCATTATAGATCTGTTTTTACTATTGGTTTTATAAAATTATTCTGATTTGTACTAACTGAGGGTATTTCCTGCTTCTCTGTAGCAATTTTAATCACAAAGTGATACCCTTCTTTTTCTTCTACCCCCTCCTCCAATTTGTCTTTCTTGTCTGTTTCAATAACACATCCTAAAAAAATTTCACAAGTTGACAATTTTCATGAGCAATCAGACAGTGATTTACAAACTTGTACTTTAAATCATTCTTCTTTTTCAGGAGCCTGGCATATGTTTGCAGTAAACCTCATCTTTGTATTGTTTTTTCAAAGAAGATGTGAAATTCTGGAGTAGTTGTGTTTCCTACCTTATGCACATGGGAGAAACTGCAGAGGAAATTATATTCCTATAGCTAAGAGGACATTAATTGGGAGATATGACTGTCCCTCGAGGTGCCCTCTCCATAAATCTGGATTTATTGCTTGATGTCCTCATTTGTTATATACAGTATGTTGATGAAATTCATACTCCCACAACCTGTGCCTACTTTATCTGTTTAGATTAGAACCACTTACAGCCAAACACAGTTTGTTGTTGGGCAATTAAATATCACTACAAGCAGGGATGCCTGACCTCTCTCAGAATTCCCAGGCAAATCAAAAGCAAAATAAGAAAAAAAAAAATCCCCATCAGCAACGTACTCTTTGTTGCATCACTAACTTGTGGTTTAGCAGAGAAATATGTTAAAGTAGGCTGTAAAAACCAGTATTTCCAAAATGCAAGTTTTAGAAGTGTCATAAACTTGATTTCAGTAAATGATGAAAACAAAAATAAGTGTTCTAATTGGTCTAAACAGTACCCAAGAGCTGTGCAGTTACTTGTAAATTTACTCCTTATTTTAGCATGGACAGTATTGATATGACTAAAATGCTCAAGGCAATTTTGGGGCCTATTAAATTAAATGAATGACTGGAGGAAACCATTATTTCACTATCTGAAAATGTCAAGCTCTGAAAGAAGTGAATTGACTAAGGAAAATGGTGAAATTGGAAGATAAATACCAAGAAATCTATCCTGAATAGACATTGTGCTGTTCTAGGGAATAGCATGTTAGTAGCAAGGGAATTCTGTGTGTGCTGTGAGATGCCCCCTGCTGTATTTCTGCTGAGACATTGTACATGGCCAGAGCAGGAGAAAACACCAGGACAGAACACCTGAAGTACTGACAGAGGGTAAGACAGTGTCAAAGGAACAGGAAGCTACGTAAAGACACAAAGCTGCAGAAGAGGGATTGGTAGCAATGCCATTTAGCATCTAACTGACATTTAGAATAAGAAGAATTAGCTGTAAGCTACTCAGATTTAGGTAACATTTTCAGTAGTAGAGGTTAGAGGATGCTGTATGGTGATGGAGATCCAGCTGAGGAAGGGGTCAGCAGCATTTTATGGCTGCAATAGGTGGAAGGGAGGTTGGAGAGGCTTTGGAAAGCCCCAGAGAAAGGAGTTCCATTCTTCACCCTGATGTCTCTTGGATAGAGAGCATTGCGAGGGTTATGGGGATCCCCAAACTTGCCTGTGCAGCCATGTGTCTGAACTCCTCTCACCACAAATCACAATATACTGTCTTCTTCCTACAGCAAATTCTACTTGTTTGGGGCTGCTATGAAGAGGAAGAAGCAGGGAGGGAACAGGAGAAAAGGAATTATTTCAGCAGAGGGGAAGGGAGGAATGGAAGGTACTGAGCCCAAGAGGAAGGCTTTAGAGAGCAAGGATTTCTGTTCCTATTACTGGGGTCAAAAATCACTGCTCCCAAAACCAGTGCTCTGACAGTAATGCCTGCTCCCCTTGCTTTCAGGGACAGCAGTGGCTGAGCAGGTAGAAATCAAATATGCCTGGGTGCCTTAATGTTTATGTGTAATGCAGAACCCTGAGCAGAGCCCCTGTGTCCCAGGTAGTGGTGCAGTGACTACTGGGACATGCTCTTACAGCAGCCCTGGATTTCAGGTAGAATTTTAAGTAAAGTGTCATTTGATAGAGAAATGCTAGTAACTAGCAGTAATATCTTGAATAGGATAAGAGAAAGAAGTGGAAATATTTCAAGGTCTGAGATTAGGCTGGTAGGCACGAGGAGGATTTAGAAAAGTCAGGATTTTCTTGGAATAGTCTTGTCAAGGAAGAGAGAAGAAAACTGTGATTGGGGTAAGATAAATTAGAATTCTGTTGCTTCTAAATTGGTATGGATGGCTCTTCTCCAAACTTAAATGGCAGTTCTAGATGCTACGAAATTGTTCTGTGGTGTTGATTATCCAAGACTTTACAAGAAATAAAGTCACATAAACCGTAAGGACCTAAATATGTGTAGACAAGAGCAGAATCAAAAGCAAAAGGTAGTAATTCTAAGAGTTTGAGGGGGAGCTCCTGCACTATAAATTACCTGTTTCTAACTGGATATTTAGTATGTGCAATCTGTCTTGGAGGATGACAAAATAAAATGTGTTTGTTGCTTCATTCAAGAAGAAAAAGAGTATTATAAACTATTTTCATAAGTAAATTAATGGAAATCTCAATCCTTTTTGTATGCCCTGGTGATGGAAACAAAAGAGTATATAATTTTATATCATTAAGAGAAAATACCAGTGGTTGAGCAGGTATCTGATTTTAATGTCTACATATTTTGGAGATTTTTGACTAATGAAATCTTTGGTTCTCTTGTGGATTAAAAAAGTGAGGACAGGGAAGTGAGGAAATGAGGGCAAAATCCCTTTGAACAGATCAATATTGGCTGTAACAAAATTTCACTTCAGCCCTTCATTGCATAAAAATCTGTTGTAAACCAAACAATCTTGGTGGTTTTCTTACAGTCTTTGTTGCCAAAAGAAAGAAGATAAAAATTTCAGCTTTTACTGTAATGAAAGCCTCCAGTTCTTGTGATCACAGGAATAAAGCCTTTAAGATTTGACAAATAGGTAAAATGATGGCTCATCCTACAGAGTCAAATTAAAAATAAAATATAAGTGAAGAGACAAAGGGAAACAGCTTCTAATATTTTTTAACAAAGCCATTCTTCTGATTTTACAGAGACCAGCTCCGGGTTTTGTTAGTGCTCAGGCTGGTAATTCTGAGCATAAGTCCCAAATATGTTGTCTGGCAGTGCACCAGTTTGAGTTAAACCAAAATATATTATCCATTCTCCTAAATGCAAGCTTCTGCTGCACCAGATTTTGAAAGCAAGTTATCTGAGAGTTACAAAGCAATACCAGATGGTGACTGTAGGTTGGCTGGAATTCGTGGTCTCTCTCGTCTTGCCACATGTTTCACCACTTGCAATATACTAAATTATATCCTTCAGTTATTTGTCTTCTTGGCTCAATATTCCCTTTCTTTCATGTTCTGGACTGGTGCAATTCTTCATGGTTTCACTAGGTGGGTCCCCACAACAGTTCACTGGGGAAGCAAATTGTTGAGTAGCCTGAATACACTCAGGTAACTTTATGTCCAGTCAGCTTTGTTTTCACTTCCTTTGGCAGAAGTTCACCACACCACGTGTTTTGATGTATAGTCTGGTGATCAGTGTGTTGGGAAGTTGTTATAAAGGGGCTGGTTCTTCCTAGGACTATTGCATTTCGAACTTACCTATTTCAAATTGAATTTAAAACCAGTGTAGGGTTTTTGGTAGCCAGTCAGGTTCAATCCCATTGATTTTTGCAATTATTTTACCTTTCAAAGAGTGAGGACTGAGGAAAAGCTGGTAATCAGCAGCATTACATATCCAGCATTCCTTTCCAAAATCACATTATTTTTAATTCTTTGATACTTCTTATACTAGTCAAAATAAAAAAAAAATCCTTTCCATGCGTGTGAAGTATTAACTTGATGCCTTAAAGATCTAGAAATAAAGCAACACACTTTCAAGACAGTATTAGTAGAGGAGGTAATATAAAGGCTGGTCTTTACTGGAAGCCTCCAAGGGTCAGATATGGAGAAGTGCCCATCCCCTGCAGAGTGAATACAGTTCTATAAATTTAGCAAATCAGCATAATTGACAAAAATCACCAACTAGAATCATAAGTGATGAATTAATTCTCCCTTTTTGGTTCCACAGCTTCTGTCCCCCCCTTTTAGATAAGAACTGAACTTTTTTTATGAAAATGTGTC
>WAAE01022261.1:0-28859 GCA_013400495.1 Nicator chloris
ACAAGACTGCTAAATTACACTAAATTGCTAATCAGCACCAAAGCTGCTCAACAAACTGGCACCTCAGAGGTTAGATAAAAATGAAGTTTGAGAAAAACCACAATAGATTAGTAAAATTTTTTTCCGTACTTCCAGAAACTTGTATGCATTTTCAGCCATTTTTAAAAGCAAAATTCATGAGTTTTATTAATTCAAAGTAAGATCAGAAATGTTCTTTTTGTCTTATACATCTTTAAATGAGTGAAGCTGCATATAGGTATATATCTCCATGTTTTGTGGCTGATTTCTTTTCCAGTTTGTGCCACTTCTCGTCACACTGGTTGGTGCTAAATCCTGTGAATGTATTAATCCCTCTGTATCACAACTAAGCTGATTGCTAGCTGAGGCTTAAGAAGATAGTCCCATTGTAGCAGATATGTGCTGCCAGTATTTATCATCAGAATCCCTACAGAAGATGTTTATTGTGGGCCATGTGCTTCCAGGCAAATGCAATTTTTCCCATAGCCACCTGTGATAAACACACCTCATACAGAAGAAAAAACTTCTGTATTGCATCTCCAAGCAGAAATGCTCTGTTGCTCCTTCTGAACAAATATTCTCCTTGTCTGGAGTTCCACTGTAACTCTGAGAACAAAAGTTTTTCTGGGGCAAGCTGACAGCTTCTGTGGGGAGTTCATTTGAGGTAAAGGAGCCTCCATGTCAGGAGAAAAGTGTTTACCAGTTCTCCAGTGTTTACTGACAGGTGATCTGGGTCAGCTGTGAATTTAATCAGAGATGGTGTAGCAGCAGAGGCAAGGAATTTTCTATCCATCTGTCCTTGGGTTTGGAAGACTATTTGATTCCTCCTTTGAGAACCTCATGACACTATTATATATATATGTATAAGAGGAAGGAGGAAGATGGGAAAGAAAGACCTATGCATCACTCCATAACTCAGGTGGGAGAGGGGGAAGTGTTGCTCTCAGTTCCCAGGTGGGAGCTGGCAGAGGCTCACATGGATCCCACACACCACAGCTTTCCTTTTCCAGTGAGCTCTGCCTTTAGTCCCTGCACTGTTGATGGCCTCAGAAGGTCCCTCTTGCACCAACAGATCCAAATTACTTAGAAATAACATCATAATTACAGCAGGCATACAATTTGACACCAGCACGGGAATTAAACCATGCAAAGGCCTTTTCCTGTCTGTGCTGTACAGTTGTTATTTCTGTGATGAGAAGGCACATATCTCATTTATCATAGCAGTTGTGTTGAGGGATAAAAGTGCAACATTTTTAATTAATTACCATGCTTGAAATTTGAAATCAGATATAAACAGGTTTGACTAAGAAATTAGCTGCGACGTGGTTTTCTTCAAGTTATTTTCTTTAAAAGAGAGTGCTGGTGTACTGCCAGATTTTTGCCACCCTTTCCAGTTACAATAACATTACAGAATCAAGTTTTCCTGAGGGCAGAATCTATCAATAGAATACTTGCACATGCTGGGAGAAATTTCTCCCAGTCAACATTTCATCCAGTAGATTGATTCTTCTTTTTCTCAGGAACATAATTCTGCAACTATTACCACATTTTATTTCTTGTTTTAACATTGTATTAGAACAATAAAAAAATACTGAAATTTACTTTTATGATGTTCTTTGCAAATAGAATAATTGAAGAAAAGTACCAGAATGATGCTAAATGACTCTTAAAGGTTTGCAGTACATTTTTAATATATAAGCATAACAAGTTTATATTATTCATAAAAAACTTCTTTCAATTTTTACCTTTTGTGAACTAGTGCAATTAAATTACAGTAGCAACAATACAATGGATAAAAGGCTGAATTCTGCCTACATTACAATTTCTGCCATCACTATAGCTAGTTTTGGATTACCCTGAATACCTAGCCATTATGTTTTTTAATGTTATAGCAACAAATGACAGATTGGATCCTCCAGACATTATATTTATACTCTGTCATTAATTGCTGCGGTTAATGGGGAGCACTTAAATATGCAAACAATAATTCCAAAAGATAACTCACTGGTCAAAGCCTTTTATACAGACAATATCAACAGTCCAGGTCTGTTGGCTTCTTCTTTCTCAACAGATACTTTTCTGGGCAACATGCTCAAAATTATTAATAATAATTTCCCACAAAAATCATCACAGCACTTAGTTATTCCAAATTTACGTACTTTTTGATTATTTTATTGATGATAGATGAAGGTAAGTCTTCACACTAATAAAGCTGCTTTTAGAGAGATGAGACATTATCTTTCTACATCAATTTTGTTTTCTTAAAATATTGAATAAGAATCAGAGATGGATAAAATACTGCTGCACTCATAGGTAGTGAAATATGCACAATAGCAGCTACTAAGCATGAGAAAATTAATTCACATATAAACATTTTTAGAACAAAATTAGAAAAAAATATAAAGAAGGTCCAGATAATGATTCAAACACCGTTTCTGTTATGCACAAAGTAAAACTTGCAATTTTTAAATGTTTGTATGCAACTCTTTTGAAATCTTAGTATTTTCAGTAGAAACATGTTCAAGATTGCTATAATTATTCATTTATTGTCAGAAAATTACAGGGAAATACATAATCCCTGATATTTGTCTTATGAGAACGTGTCATGTTTGTTTTTTTCATGTCAGTGGCTTTATCTTGCAGGATGCTAAAAGAAGATCAAATATGCCAAGTCATAGCACAAGGGGCACCCATGCAGTCAGGAGGAGCATGCCCCGAGCTCAGCCTGGCCATGATGTGAGTGGGACTGACAGGACTGGGTGCAGTCAGAGTGTGAAAAGGGAACGTTTAGAAAAAGGTGACACAAGTCAAATGCAGTGTATTACTGATCACTAAGTGCAAACTCCATGCTTTAACACTTGACAAATTAAAACTTTTTTTGTGTAACTGTGTTGCTGAGCTAATTTATCACAGCATGAAGTTGTGTTGGCTATTCATAGCTCCTTTACTGGAGCAGTTGGATACAGCTCAATAATAAATATATATATATTTTATTCCTGTCTTTGTTCCTGTGGAACTTCTCATTATCTGTGATTGTTAACAGCTCCTTCTTGTTTACCTTTATGGAGTTTATTTAGAACATACATGATAATTCATTCTATTTTTCTTTCTTGATACAACACTTGGCTGCTGAGAAGGCAGAAAGAGGTAATCACTGGAGTGTCTGGGTGTAATTACTCTGACTTTAGCACAGTACTCACAAATTTGAGTTTTTTTGGTAAGATCACAGATATACAAAGCATATAAAGGATATTTTTATGTTCATGAAACATGATATTTTAGATCAGGTTAGACAAGGCAATTTTTGTCAAATTTATGAACTTCTATGTACAATAGGGTGGATTCGTTTGCATTTGAAATGCGTTTCTCTTGAGTGTCTCTGTCTCTTCCCATCACCATCACAGCCTTTAGACTGCTATCAAAATCTGGGTGTTTTAACTGTTTCTTGGTAGTTAAAGTAATAATATTCTAAATTCTATGTCAGTTTTACAACCTTACACATAGTCATCCTTTAGTTGATTGCTGTTTCTTTAAGCAGAAGTATTAACACAAGAATACATCCCTAAATTTGATGAAAGCAAGGAAGAGCAAAACTCTCTTAGCTAAATTTCAATTTCACAGGTACAAGCATTTCAGATATCAGGAATAAATGAACAACCAGTTCTGTTCTTTTGAACTAATTCTGTTTCTAGTATAACTAAATGACATGCTCCACTGCCCACGCTTCCTATGCCAAATGGATTTTCTCTTCAGCTCTTGCACTTTTAATATCTGTGATTTCTCAAATGCACACCTATAATTTGGTATTTTTATTGCTTTCAGGGTGCCATTTGGGAAGACTCTGTCCTTTTCTTTGGTCACCATGCTAACGATTATTATCTAAGGTTACAGATGAAGTGAAAGTATGTTCAGGAGGGAATTTAGTGGTGTTAAGATGAGGAAAATAACTGCTGTCAGCAACAGGCTCATGATTAGAAAGGAAAGAGTAAGCTAGTGGTTCCCAATTTTTCCTTTTTAATCACCTGTTCACAAGGCCTTCAGTTTATTATCTTGTTTCTAATCTCTTTCAAAATGTCAGGAAGACTTATATGTGTGTCATAGGTTAAGATTCTTGAACGGCAGTGAGCTTTTTTTCAGTGCTTTCACAGAAGAAAGTTAACAAACCCTTACTTTACGTCCTAGTTAAAATGGCAGAGAGTGCAAAATGCAGTTTCAAGAAAATATATCTATATGAAAAATTTAAAGAAGCTGTGTAAAAAGAGGAACTCCTCAATGTTAATTATTAAAGACCTTATCCCAATGGACATTTTCTTCCCAAAGTGTTTACAGATTTGACTTTTTTCCTAAAATATTTTTTTTATTCAATCATAATTTAAAAAAAAAATCAAATTCAAGTAGCAGCAATAATTCATTTCATCTCACTGGAGTTAGTTAAAGCTGAAAGAAAGAAAACTTGGTCTCTTTCTCTCAGTTATGGTGGGAGAACCTAAATCCAAAAGCACAAAAGGTGTGAATACAGTCAAGTACTTGGACATTTTTGTAGCAATAAAGCCATATGACACCTTTCACCTATCCCAGAAATCTGAAGGGTAGTGCCATGAGGTTCAGAAATGAACAGCAGGAGCAACTCCAGGTATGTCCTTCTTACCCCAGCTGTGGACTGCAAGTGGAACTAATACAGCACGTTTGGTTAGTCATCTATTTTCCCTACCCAGAATTTGGTTATCCAGCCCCCACATCTAGCACAAGTTCACTGCAGTTACAGCCCAGTGACAAAAGTCACCTTGAGTCTTTCACAAACTGTTGACCATATCTGTGCTATCATACAGCAATGGGCACAGGAAGCAATTTTATTTGTTATATTCAAATTTTTGCCAATTTTTTTTTCAGTTTCATGTGGAGAGGTATAGGATAGAATAAAGGAGAAGATGGAATGGTGGGGGGGTGCTTTATAGAGGGCTTAATAGTTTTTGAATGGCTTGGCAATTTGTCTTTTGGAGTAGTCAGTACAGAAAAATGCATAGCTGATAAATTAAATTGTATCTCTGTTTCTCATTGCTCAGCAGGTGAAGCCATTGGGGCAAAAAGAAACTATTGCACTGCTAAAAATATCTGTAGTTTTGACAAAGCTACAACCTAGTTGCTAACAGAACTGTGGATCTCTAAATTCCTACCTCTGTTGACAGTACAGGGATTTAACACTGAAAGTTTCTTGTGTGTGTGTTTGTTTGTTTTTTTTTACAAAACAGTGAAATAATTTATTGAGAAATTTATTGAATAAGCAAACATAAATATACCTGGTAAAAAGTAGAATAGAATGCTTTATTATTTTTATTTAAAAAACCCTGTATATTTAACTAATATTAAACTTTAAAAATTGGTGCTGAGATGTATTTTCTAAGATATGTAAATAAAAATTGTATCTGACCTTTGAACAGATTCCTTTTATTGCTGTGCTGTCAGTGACTGAACTACGAAAGTGACTATATGAGCAAAAGATCTGTGATTCACCTCTCTCCCAATATCAACCCTTATCAGAATAGAGGTTCACACTTTCAGTAGGCCAGCAAAAGCAAACACTACTAAAATCTCCCACATTCTTCTACAGGGACTGCATTCTGGAGAACAGCAAAATTTTGCCAAATGCAGATATAAAATTTAAAATATTAATGTTTAAGCAATTTTGGTACATTGAGCATATTTACACCTCTAACATGGTAGCTTTTCCAGTGTCTGTACCACGATTCCTTTTTTATTTTTTTTTCATTTAAAAAAGAATTAAATAAAACTTAATCCTTTGTGATAGCTAGAACCTTTCCTCAATTAGAAAAACTTGGAACCTGCTACTCTGCATAAGTGGGAGGCTTTCCATATGCAAAAGCTCTAGCAGTTAGCTGTCTTGACAATGCATGAAAAATAGATTCAGGTATTTGCAAATGCAAGATTGCACACACACACCATAAAACTTTGTTATACTGCTCTGTGAAAATCAAGACCTCAGTTTTATCCTCAGAGTCCTAGGGGATGCCTGTGCCACGCTAGATAATTTCTGCATCCACGCTGCTGTGATACTCTGTCACACATGCCAGAAATTTTTTCACAGGCTGGTATGTGAGCTGCCTGAGAAGCACCCAGAGGTATGGAGAAAGGCAGAATAAAGCAGGATGTACCCGGTTTATGAACATTATCAGAGCTGAGTGGAATATTTATATTCCTGATGGGATGCTCTTATTTCCCTTGCCCTCCTGTTCCCCACGTGCTCTGCAACAGGCTGGATCCCTGTCTGACAGCTGGAGCCCGTGTCAGTGACAGCACCAATCCCTGCCACGCCTGCCCTTGCTCCTTGTTCTGACACGGCAGCAACACCATTTCACTTTTGGTTGGCACCCTGGCAGACAAAAATGTGCTGTGCACCATCCATCATGACTGTCCTTGTGAGCATGTGTCACCAGGGGTAGCATATCCTGAAAAACCCGCTGAACCTAAATCTGAGCCCCTGCTATCTGCAAATGGGTTTTGTCTCCCTTTGGGGACAGACCTTCATAACGCAGCAGTGTCACTCACCTCCCCAAACTGTGCATGTGTCAGAGAAACAAAACACAGCGATTTTAATTCAGGAAGTGCAGCCAGATAGTAATTATTCTGTTGGCATGTTTATTCTTCACATCTTGGAATGAGAGATTTCAATATCTGAACAGGATTTGAGGACTTGTAGTATCTTAAATGAAGTAGGTTTTACTGTTTTAATTTAGGAGAGGTGTCAAATATTGAACTAATTATTTGAATGTATGTAAAGCAAATATGGACCTTTGTCTGTTACTTACTGCAAACAGAACAAGAGTTAGAACAGACTTTATTTCCAGACCAACTTAAAGGAAAAACTGTAAGAAAACATGAATAGGCTCCAAACTGAATTCCATCCCTCACACATCGGAATTTAGGGATACATTGAAATAAACACTAGGTTTCTGGTGGGTAACTGATACTTGATCTTGGTCCAATCCTCTTGTATGATCTAAGCTAATAAGCATTTCCGTGTTCTGGTTCATGACTTTTTTTTTTCTAATAAGTTCAACATTTTGAACTCTTAAAGTTGGTGGCAGGGGGGAAGGTTTTGAGGGATAAAACCAAAATAAAGAGCATCATATGCATCAAAATGATTAGTGGTAATTAAAGGGTTAATTTTCCATTGATCCTGGAGCCTTTATGGTAGTGACTCAGTACCCTAGTGAATGGCAAAAAAGAAGAAATGAATGAAGACGTGTACTACAATTTATTGTTTCCCAATGTTATTTTGTGTCTTTGTGGATGGCTGTACAAGAGGAGACTGAGCTGAGGGTGGGAGGCAGCTGTTGCTAGGACAGCAGTGCAGTCCTGCATGGATCAGACTGACTGCACTGTACAGATAACACAATGCCATGGCTCAGGCACAGCCATGTTCCGTGTAACACATTTCCCATAGATACAGCTACAAATATCACACAACCCGACAGAATTTCCCATTGTCACTTTTGGAACATGTCCATTACAGGCCACAGGATCCTGAATCCCTGGGAGGCTTTATTGCTGGATGCACATTTTCCTTTTCCCTAAAATAAAGCAGCTTGGGTTGGCAGTGATCACATGAATGAGTAAGAGGCAAATGTAAAAGGTGAAAACCTTCTTTCTTCTTACTGAAATTTACTGATTCCAAGTCACTAAGTTAAAAACAAAAACGAACAAGCAAAAAGACTTAATGTTCAGATTATTATAAAATATATGATTGAATTATAAAAAGCAATAATACTGACCTAAACCTCATTTTATTGCAGATTTGATGGGAAGGTTACACTAACATTAAGAGCTTAAGCTCTCATCTAAAGTTGTATTCTCTCTTATTTCAGCACTGCTTTTCCATTCTGACCTAATTGCTTAAAAAATAGGTTAAAATATTTTTAAGTATGGAATTCTAAATTCTTTTAAGATCCATTAGTAGTGTCTGGCAACATGAAAAAGTTGTAAGGTTTAGATTACAGCAAAGCACAGGTTAGCACAGCTGGTTGTAGGCTGTTGGGTCAATATATACTTGACCAGCATAAATATTTTTAAAGGTTTACTTGTATCTTTGGCTCTGCTTGCAAGTAAAAAAAAAAAAAAATATATATATATATATAATGATGTTAACAGCAGTGTCTGATAAGGAGTTGAACATGAGGAAACAAGAGATTAGTAGACAGTATGATGAAGTGTTATGTTGGATCACGTTCATTTTTATTCAGAGGGATCATTCAGCCCATTGTTTTCCTCTAGCCATTCTGTTTGTTGCAATGTAGGACTTAGGGATCTTATTTATTTTTAAAATGAATTAAAATAGCAATGCTGAAGCTTTAAAAATCTGCCTGCATCTTTCATGTCTCCTTGTACTCCCTTCCTCATTTTAAATGACAAGCATGAGATTAGTGGTTTATGCAGTATGTCCAGAAGATTAATGTTTCCAGGTGATCTTAGAGAGCTGTTTCATTTGAACAGCCACCAGAATTTCTTATTGCATACAGTGAAAAAGAAAAAATCAAAAACAATATATGTGTATACACATACAAATATATAAAGGAAAAGGAAACTGCAGGAACCTTGGGTAGGGGTTTGCAATATGGGTGAAAATTTGATTGGGGTGAGGGTTGGGCCTGTTTTAACTTCATTATGAAGTTGCAGAAGAAATGCTATGGCTTCCAATGAACCCCAATGCAAAAATAAGGATTCTGAACCCCTTACAGGAATCTGATACAAGTCCAAAATGCCTTCAAGGAAGCGAACGTCCAGCTGGTGTTCACTATCTTGTCAAGCTTTATGTATTTCTTATCTCAACTGCAGTAAAGATTAGTTTCTGAAGCCCTTTTACAAACATTTATGATGTGTATTTATGTGCAGCTTGCTCAAAATGATCACATTCTGAAAATATTTGAAAGTGTCATGGTTCCACAGATTTCTTGGGAGAAGAATTAACTCAGAGTGAAAGAGTTCTTGGTTCCTATGATTTCTGAGCCAATTTACATATTTGTTTTGTGGGCAATAAAAATAGACAATTTCATGGCAAAGCTGGCTTAGACAGAAAATGTTACTAGGAAGCATAGAAGAACATGAACCCAATTAACATAAGAAGTAGTAAATGTTCAATGAGAGCTTCACTAGTGTTGTGTACTAAAATGCATGGTAATTATACCTTTTCTTCTTTAACATTCAAATGAAATATGTCATGCAGTCCTTTTGGTAATACTTTTGATATTGAGAAAATTTAATGAGGTTCAAAATAATTATTTTATTTCATAATAGGATTTTTAGGAAGCTGTTACATTTTTTCCTGTTATTGATTCTTTATATATGCAAATTTATGTCATTGATAATATGCAGTACCTTAAACCATTTATGAGAGAACCTCTGAAGCAGCATGGAAAGTATATTTGCATGCAAACCCAAATGTAGAAATTCAAAAGTAAACATCACAAGTCCAATACAATGCATGGAGAAGGATTATGTTTTATGTTTGAAGAAAAGGTTTTTGACATGAATGTCATGATTTTTGTTATTGCTGATGAGTGAAATAAACAGTGTTTGGAAAAGGGTTTGAGGCAGTGAAGAGTAGGGGGATTATAAGGCCAAAACAAAGCTCACTTTTAGTTGAGAAACAGTTTTTTATTGAAAAATGTACCACTATGTTATATCATCAAGAACAAAGTAATAGGAAATTTATGTAGTCAGCAAGGCTATTTGAAATTGTAGTGATTCCAGTTCCAGCTCGTAACAGTTAGGTACTGACAAAATCAGGATGGGAAGAAAGATAGAACATCATGCTTTAGGACTTAAAGTAATCCTAAACTGCTAAGCATTTTAGGAGGAGAATCATGCTGAGATGATAAGAGAATGGAGGGAAAATAATCTTATTTCTACCTAGTTCATGGTTCTTGTGTCTCCTTCCAAAGCATCTGGGGATGCTGAAGGCATAAAATTACAGTATATCAACTATCAATCTGACAAGATATATTTTCTCTATTCCTATCAGCTCTTCTATTTTCCTTGCAGGAATGCTACTGAGATACAAATAAAACAACAGTGTATATCAATAATTTTGAAGATTTTTTTGGTATCTGCAATTTTTAAATGCCTTGCTTTTGCAATAGACTTCTATGTTTTTGCAATCTGGTTGCCAAATGGAATCCACTGGGCAACTTCAAAAGCTACCAATGAAAGAGAGTTAGAACATAGTTAGAACCTAAGCATTGCTGTTCAGGAAATATTGGATTTGGCACAGCTTTTTTTGCATATCACTTCCACAACAAAATTTCATTCCATGTGCCAAATTTCAATAGAATTATATCCACTTCTGATGTCAATTCCTTCAACACAGCCATGGCATTTTAATAAAAATGGTAGGCTTTACATTAGTGAGTTAGTGAGACCATTTTTCTTTATGTCACTGCTATATTATTTTATAATATTAAACTATAATAGCATTATGGTAATATTTATAGTTTTTTCATTATAAAGTATGAGCTAATTCTGTAGCTGTCCATCATATGATTTACAATGTTTGTGTTACAAAGACAAAACTTTTCAGGACTGTATTTTGTGATATATTGGATACAAGGAAATTTTTTCTCAGTGAAGGTGGTGAAGCACTGCACAGGTTGCCCAGCAAGGCTGTGGATGTCCCACTACTGGAAGTGTTCAAGGATAGCTTGGACAAGATTTTGAGCAACCCAATCTAGTGAAAGATGTCCTTTCCCTTGGCAGGAGTTGGACTACTTAATGTTAATACTCCCTTCTAACACACATTATTCTATAATTCTATGAGTCTATAATATAGGGCACAAGTTTTCATAAAGCTGACGCTGAAGAAACTACTGTATCACAAAGAAAATGCTAGGAGACACGCTATGCAATTCCAAAGTAAACTTGGGGCTTGAAAAGATGCTCCTAGATAGATTTCTAAATCCACAAAACCTGGAGCATGAGAATCACGAGCAGAAAGAGAGTATATGGAAAGCAGAATTGAACAGCTGAAATTAGTAGAGAGTAATTGTTTTGGGGCAATCAAGTGATGCGGGACCAACAGGAAATCCTGCATGTTAGACCATCTGAGAAGCCAAGAAAGGTGGAGATTAGAGGAAAGATTTCAGGTCAGAGAATGAGGATAAAATCAGACATGTTTTGAAGAGGAATGTTATTGGAAAGTGGTGGAAGTGAATTTGGGGCTGCAGAGATCCGATTCTATCTCCCTCACCAGCTTCCCTGATCAGTGAACACCATCGTTCAAGACAGTGAAATCCACAGCATGATTCCTCTCTGATCTGTTGTGAGCCTGGATTAAAGCCTCTAGCCTGTGGGAATATCCTCAAGGTCAGACCTCAATTTGAAGGTTTTGACAGCAAAGTTCAGGGTGTCAAATACACCTACCCCTCAGTGATGACTGTAATGCCAATCACAGCCAGCCTTTCAGAGAGACACACTGCCTTTATGCCTAACATCACTTCAAAGGTGTCCATCAACGTTTTCTGCCCCAAAACATCACTTACTGCCTCTGCTCCCTGCTCCTGGGGTTGATGAAACCTCCTCCCCAAACCAGTAAAGACCGCAGGCTGCAACATGCAGAATGATATCTGCATTGCAAAGAATTTCTCTGGAAGCCACTCTGCCTGTGACACCCAGAGAGCCTTGGCTACATTCACTTTGCAAGGTTATGAGAAATTCACTTCACATGTAAGCAAATTTTGTTTTAATGTTCAAAAAATATGGTTAACAAGTATTGATAATGTTGTTAGTTTTTTGCCAAATGTTGTTATTGTGACGGGTATTTTAGGAAAAAAATTCTTCATGTTTGAGTTAATAAAGTTGACCATCTGCAGGAGAAATAGTGAGTAAGACAAAAGGATTGGGGCAATGGGGACTTTGAACTCTTTTGTACACTACAGATTTCAATTGTCATGAAAAACTATTGCTAGGAGCATAAAGTTAACTTGAGTAAGAGAATCAGATGAAGGGCCATGGGGCAGAGAAAGTAGCCAAGAGGAAAGAGAGAGAAAAAATGTAGTCTGAGGACAAGTTGAAAATTGCCAAGGTTCAGGGCATGTTCCCTAGAATAAATCATATTGAAATCTGAAAGAAGTAGATGAGGGACTTTCATACTCTATCCCCACTACACTGTTTAATGTTTCTGCTTGGGGCTAATTGCGGTGCTGAGAAACTCAGACATCTAGTCAACATGAAGCTTTGTCTGAGTCTCATGGTAATAACTACCTTTTGTTATCAGAGAAAAGCAGCAGTTTGTTGGCTGCTGCCTTGTAATGATTGTGCTTGATCTGAAAGAAGACAGATGCTTTATTTTTTATTTGTAAACAGTTTCTTTACTGTGATCAAGAGAAAGCAAAGGTAATCCTTGCACTCACTGTCTGGAACAAAAAAGCTGTAAATCAAGGACCAATTCTGTTTCCCATTAACATCAGTGAGAAGGTAGAAGTGCAAGCAGGGATTGCAATCATATGAGAGTCCCTGCTTGAACTCTTTTTGTTGGTTCATTTTCTTGCTGGCTAAGCTTACATTAAAACTGTTTCTTTTTTCCTGAAGATAGCAGAAAGTTCCTGATGTACTTTTCCATTGCTTTCTTCTACCCTCATGGCAACATTAATCTTCTGCATGTGCATAATTTACCAGTCCATGTGTTAAACAAGTACCTGATACGTAGAAATCTTGTTCTCTGGGTGAGAAACAGAAGCTGCAAGCATGATTAAATTAAAAGGATCTTCTTACAGGAAGACTATACTTGCCTGCATCTATAGTTTGGCTCTGGTGGGGTGAAACACACATTTGACAGTCAGCTTCATGGCTGCCATGGCACAAACCAGGCTGTGTTTCCACAGCTGACACCCAAATCCACACAGTCCCTTTGAAGCTGATCCGATTCTCTTGCACCTGAAAGTGTGGAGCTTCCTGTAGAGGAATGCACAAGCCTTGTGCTGAGGAGGAGGAGTGGGCAGCCAGCAACAGGGCTGCTTTCCCTCCCAAAGGAATCCCTTCACAAGGCACACCATACTCTCTGTGGTGTTCCTTCCCCTGCAGACCAGTACCCCAGGGTGACTCCTGCCACATCACAGTAAATCCTCTGCAGAGATTCAAGCACCAGAACTGAAACAGTTTGTAGGGTCTTGGACACAGATTCTTCAATCACAGGGAAGACCATGGACAGTCAGTCCAAGGGCACAAATAAGCATTTTCCCCTTCCCCTGGCAGAAGTGATCCCTCTCCTTAGGCATGGACATGGATCACGACTGATGGCACAACCAATAGGGCCAGGAAGTTTGGCCCAGATTGTGGTATTACTTGGGGTGGGAGCAGACAAAAACCAAGACAGACCAATGCTCCACCTCAGCTGTGAAGTATATTTGGATCCATTCTGGGGCTGAGAGGCTGCTGTCTCCAGGGCTCTGAAGGAATGATATGTGATGGGCATACAGACAGGACAGGATTTCCCCTTTTAGCTGTTGCCTGTCCTTACACCAAACGAGTTCCCTGGGGAACAGCAAAAAATTTACTTCAAGACAGCTCCTGACACTTTTGCTACTGAATGGTTTAAGAATGATAGCTTATATAATCCTATAGCCTCATTTCATTTTAGCAGTATTTAATGAAAGAAGAAATGGTTGAACAAAGCAATTTCATATACTATTCAACAAGCAGCTCTTTCTGTATGAAGCATTAACAATAGCTGTCATCTTTGTACAAAAAAAAAAGGCTTCCAATTACTTCAATGCTAAGAGAAAATCCAAATACTTAGAGCCTCACAAGAATTTTTAATACCATTATGGAAAAGGAAAAGGTGTGACCCAGAACTCCATTTAATATTTTACTAGCCTTAAGAATTAATTTGATCTTGTGTTCAATTTTCTGGAAAGGTTCATCTTTACAGCTGTGCAGTTTGGGCATATAATGGAAGAGAACAGAGAGCTGTCCTTCCTTCTCTGCTATTTTCACATGCTAGAGATGGGGGAAAGGGAGGAGATGACATGTAATCACTGGAACATATGAAGAAAAAAAGTAAGTTTATGTTATAAGAAAAAGTCATATGACTTCATTAAAATTTCTTTAGCAGGCAGCAGGGCAATGTATAAGACTAGTAGATGGAAGAGTATAAAAGAAAGATAGATTAGCCTTAATTTTGCTGTTGTGCAGTCGTGCTATAAACCATATGGTTACAGGCTTTCTCCAAATTGCATCTACCTCTTGGTCTTTCTTTTCTATCTCATATACTTTTTGCCATCTGTAAGAGGAGAAAATGCATCCTGATCTCTCTCTATCAATACCTCCCTCTGTATATAGATTGTACATGCACTGTGTGAATTCCTTCCTACATCCTAATTTAAATTACCACCTCTTCCATTAAGTGTTGGTCTAAAGAATAGCTGGTCTGGAAATACACAAAAATGCACTTTTTTTAACCTAAATTTAAGTCAAATAAGTGTAAAATTGTACAAGGAATATCTCCATTTCTGTAACTATTCACAAGAATGTGTGGAAGAATGCCTGATGAAACATGTCTTAGAAAATCAGCTTTTGAGCTTTAAATGTACTTGGCATTTTCTTAGCTCCAGGTTTTGGTTTCCAAAACCTGGTTTTTGTCTTTCTGACATGGAGCCTACACTCAGAGGTCACATCCTCAATATTAAATTATAGACACTTATTGTAGGTATGTGGATCTGTTCTCTTTCACTGGGTGAAATGCCCACAGTGGTCTCCAGGTCAGGTCCATTCTCTACCTATATCTAGAAATTACATGGGACAGTACTTGTAAACTGTGGCTAAAAGTCATGCAAAGAAACAATTTAACAATTTAATAGAACAGAAAAAGGGCACCAGTGCCTTGAAAGGGCTCTGTTTAATTTTACAGGTTAGATGTAGCCCGAGACACGTGCTCTGGATTGGCAGCAGAAAGCCTCAAAATCTCAGTTTTCATGAATTAAGTTAATGACTGTTGAAGCTTCTTGTTTATGGCATTTGTTTTTGTGGACCAAAATGATTTTGCTTTTGTTTTTTTCTTTTAAATAACACTTTTTAAAGAATCTGAAGGGCAGGGATACTAAGAAATACTGAAATACTTCTAGGGTATGAATGCTCTTTAGGAATCATTGCTTGCACTTACAAAGCCTGTTTAAAGTCAGCTGTTGTCTTCAGGACCAGATTCTCAGATTACCAGCGAATCTGTGAGCAAAGCACAAGGACTAGCAGATACTGCCTCTCCAGAAATGGGATGTCCACATCTGGAGAAGGTAGGCAGTCAATGGTAGGAAATGGTGATAGGAGAAATGTAGATAATTCTGTGTTGAGTTGCCTTTTCAGAAAATTTTATGTAGCCATTGAATACGAGTGTCCTTCTAAAACGGTAGTGTTCTTTCTTTAATCATTTTTATGTTTTGTCATTAATCACCAGGCATTTTCAGTATAATTACAAATAAAAATAGAATGCTCAAAATCAGATCTATTCTGCTGATGACACACAACCTTGAATGAAATCTAAATCTCAGTCTTTGAGTAAGCTCTGCCACGATAACAGGAAAGTATAGAACTAAAAATGGATTTATTTTGATAATAATAATTTCATTTGATTCTGAAAGAACATAAGACCAGGATGCTGCATTGCAATGTATTGTTTTCAGCATATTCACTTTTATATTCATAATGTCACAATAGTATTTTGAATTTCAGTGATGAATTTATCTTGGTATTGATATATAAGTGAACATTTCTAGTATACGAGCAGAGAAAATAATGTGAGTGCCTGGGCTGCTCCCTTTCCACATAGAATTATACAATCATAGACTCATAGAATGGTTTGGATTGGTATGGACCTTAAAGATCATCTAGTTCAAACCTCCCTGCTATGGGCAGGGGCACCTTCCTCTAGACCAGGTTGCTCAGAGCCCCCTCCTACCTGGCCTTGAACACTTGCAGAGATGAGGCATCCACATATTCCCTGGGCAAATTGTTGCAGTGTTTCACACCCTCACAGCAAAGAATTTCTTCTTAATGTCTAATCTAAACTTTCTCTCAGTTTGAAGCCATTATGCCTTGTCCCACCATTACAGGCCCTTGTAAAAATTCCCACTTCAGTTTTCCTGTAGGCTCTCTTCAGGCTTCTAAAAGGTCACTCTGAAGCCTTCTCTTCTTCAGGCTCAACAACTCCAACTCTCTCAGCCTGTCTTCATAGGGGAGGTGCTCCATCCCTTTGATTTTGGTGGCCCTCCCCTAGCCTTGCTTAAAGAGGTCCACATCCTTATGCTGGGAACCCCAGAGCTGGACACAGTACTCTGAGAGCAGAGCAGAGAGGCAGAATCCCCTCCCTTGCCCCAGTGGCCACGCTGCTTTTGATGCAGCCCAGGTTACAGTGGGCTTTCTGGGCTGCAAGCACACATTAGCAGGTCACATCAAGCTTCTCATCTTCACCCCCAAATCCTGTTCTCGGTGTATTCTCCACCCAGCCTGTGTTAGTGCTTGGGATTGCCCAGACTCAGGTGCAGGACCTTGAACTTGGCCTTGTTGAACTTAATAAGGTTCACAGGGGTCTACTTTTCATGCCTATTAAGGTCTCTCTAGAGGGCATCCCTTGCCTCCAGTGTCCACAGCTTGGTATCACTGAGAAACCTGCTGAGGGTGCACTCAATGCCCTTGTGTGTGTTGCCAAGAAAGATGTTAAACTGCACCAGTCCCAATACTGATCGCCAAAGAATGCCACTCGTCAATGGTCTTCAGTAGAAAATCTACCCATTTAATACATTTTTGAGTGTGACCATGAGCCATTTCTTTATCCACCAGGTGCCAATTCATCAGCTCCTTGCCTCTCCAGAAGCAACGTGAATGTCTGTGTCCCTTGTGAAGTTGTCTGTTACATATTCATGTACAAGTGCAGTAGCTAATTTGACAGCATAAGGAGAGATTTGTTTCTGCATTCCTTGGGGTGGAATCATTAGCACAGGTAAATCTCTGTGCTGCTGACAGCAAATTTATTTGACACAGAGTTTATGATCTAGTAGATGTAAATGTCTGCTGTGAAACCAATGATGGATGAAGGAAGAGAACAACTTATCTCACAAGATTTCCAGTTGGGATAGAAATAATCTATCTTGGAAATGTTGACAAGTTCACTTCTAATCTTAGTTAGAAAATTGAGGCTGGAAGAGATAGTACTGAAAAAATAATGGGGTGAAAATCTGTTCTAACTTTTCAAAGCATTTCCTACATCCATTCTTAACTTGCTGCAAAGTGCTTAGGGAGTTGCAGAGCTATTCAATCACTTCCATATTAACAGAAAAGCCCCATGTGCACGGCTTTGCTATGAACTATTTCCTGTGCTAAAGAGAATTTTGAGCTATTACTACCTGTATAAAGTAGTTCACTGTTTAGAGATTTATTTAAATGTGAGGGAATCTTAACTGATTCTGAACAGCTTTGCCAGTGTGCCTCTTATGCTGTCACCTTTCTGACATTTTTGATTAAAATAAAGAGAACACATAACTAACAGCCCTTATCCTTCTACACTACTCACCTTTTTTGGAAGTGGGTCTTGTAGAGCTGCAAATGTAGGCCTATAAGAACAATCATCAAGATAGTATTGATCTGTCCCAGGAGGATGTGAAAAAGTTTTTAAAACCTGTAACTAAGGGTTTAAGGAGAAGAACGTTAAAGATGTAACTCTGAAATAGTGGCAGATGAGACACAAAAAATAAGTGAAGATTATGGTATTGTGAAGAGGATGCCAAAGCCTCAGATTTGATTTTATTTCCCAAGAGCAGAATTCAATTCTACTTTTCTTTTTTCTCAAAATCTGTCCAGTTTGTAGTAGGAGATGGTGAAAGCCAACACAGTCAATGACCTTAAACTAACATATAAAAATAGTATGAAAAGGTCTAATTATCATCATGGGATAAAAATTTTGTTCCAATTCTGTTGTTTCCAGGAGCCAATGGAAATGCAACAGAGCTATCAAAATTCCACAGTGGCTTTCAGAAATGTTTGGTGTTTATTTTGTCGATTCAACATTGTAGAATTTATTTATCTTGAAATAAGGGCATCATAGCTGAACACACAACAAAAATGGAAGACAAAAATAATATATATATAATAGAGCACTTGCTAAAATTAAGGGAAGGAAAGCATTTCAAGGAGGCATGAAAACTGTCTACAAATGTTCCTCCAATTTCAGAGAGTTAGATGAAACGAGAAAATTTTTATTTTATGAAAAATTATTACTTAATAGTAATACAGCTCCTACAAAAGAAACTGCAGTCAGAGTTAATACCAAAATACTTTATATAAGGAAATTTGATTTAAGTATTTTATATAATATAGTTCTACGTAAAAGCTTTTTATATCAGGCTCTTGTATAATTTTAAATAAACATTGACTGAGCTCAAAATATCAAAAATAAGTGTAAAATTCTTTTAAATTCTTTTAAATATTTGAAGTATGAAATTTTCACTGGCAAAACATTTTCTGTCAAAAAGAAGTCTAAGGGACATACATTTTCAATAATCCTGATTGTTAAAAAATGTCAGATTGGGAGGTTTTTATTAATTTTGTGTGAAATAAAAGTATCCAGTCAATAAGTCTCTTTTACTGCATCTTTTGAGATCAAGAATAGTCAATAAAAATGTTTGTCTTTTTAGCATCATTGCACTGGACAATGTTTATTCCTACTCCTACACCTTATCTTTCTACTTCTCCCTCCACTACACTCAATTTCAGGTTAAAATAGACTTTACTAAGAACATGTGTTTTCTTGAAAATCTCAACCATCACGATTCCACATTTAATGGGATATGATGTTCTATTACAGCAATTTTACACTGAAATAATTCTGATTATTTTTTGGCTGTTGCTATTTTTTATATTACTGAAGCTGAGAAGAGATTTAGCTGCAGCATCCCTCAAATTGTATGAATTTATTTCCTAAACACACTTTGTCCATGTGATTCGTTGTAATGTTGACTTTACAACATTCAATCAGAATGGAGGAACTTCTTAATATTGATTTGTTTTTATACAGACAGCTGCCTAAGCTCCAGAAGGTATTCTTCACAGAAAGATCTGTGCTTGTTTCTCCATGTATAACTGTTCTAGCAAAGATAATGAGAGACATCTATCTCCTGGTATGTCTTTGAGTATGATTCAAATGAAGAGACAAATTTGAGAACAAGAATAATGTCTATAGAAGCTATAGATCTATATATCTGTATATATCAAGCTTATGTCTATATAGCCTTGACTTTCTTTTATATTTCAAGCATAAATTTGCAGGTAGAATATCAGTGAACTTTCAGTGTTCACAAGATTTTTGATCGTGTTGAGAAGAATAAGTATCTGCTTAAGAGAACACATTTGCAAACCCAAGTTTTCTCATTCTCCAAGGAGTGATGCATTTGGGGTGGGAAATAGATACTGTTGTTTGTTTTTGAAGAGCTGCTTTTTGAGTGGGTGATGAAGTAGCAGTAAAAGATCAGTGTGCATTTCTTTAGATCTTAAAGGGGAACTCTTCAGAACAATTGCAATCCTTCTCAATAGAATTTGACTTGAGATCACAGTTTATTTCACCATCTAAGCTACCATCCAAATCTTCTGTATTAGAAATACATTATTGGCTTCACCAAGTAGAAACTTGTGTATTTAAAAAAAGTCATTTTTCTCTGTTAACAATAACTGATATTTTGCCAAAAATCCTCATGCATTACAGTAAATTTTTTTCAGAAAGTTTTATGGCATCAATTCAGAGGAAGTGACAACTAGACAGGTGTTTTAGGTATGCTGTCCCTTTTCACTGCCTATTACTCATTTTCAGGGACTTGAAGGTGCCTTTGCAAACTTCCAGATGTTTGACTTACTGATATCAAATGTTTGCTTTCAGATATCAACATGGCAGGAGAACCAAAACCATACAGACCAAAACCTGGCAACAAGCGGCCACTTTCAGCACTTTACAGGTAAGTGAGATTTCACTTTAACTTACCCCAACACAATTTTTATCAGAAAAATTATGGTAACCTA
Organism: Nicator chloris; assembly: GCA_013400495.1. Classification (NCBI taxonomy): domain Eukaryota; kingdom Metazoa; phylum Chordata; class Aves; order Passeriformes; family Pycnonotidae; genus Nicator; species Nicator chloris. Next base: position 20,080 of record WAAE01022261.1, read on the forward strand.
AAACATATCTACCAATGGCACCGTGCAATGTTCGCCAAAATTATAATGAAATCTAAATAGTTATTAATTCTCCCACTCCTAGTGGATCCTATACAATAATTTATTTTTTCTTAATTGAGTGCTATTTCAACTTTTAGTCCTTATCATTAAGTGCTTGCCTATGGCCTCATATTTTTGTGACTTTTTTATTTGCAATGATCAGTGAAATAACTAACACTTTCAGAGCAATAAAATTGCTTTCTCATTTTTCTGTCAAGGGTGAGAACCAAGTTCTGACAAAACTGGACTTCTTCCTTTGGTGTTCAGGAGGGCATTGACAGTGTCTTTCTCCTATTCCCAGGTGCCTTTGGTCACAAAGCTTTTACAAAGTTGAGGAAACATTCAGGTTTTTTTCAAAATCAATAATGTTTAGTGAAGCATTACAGATTGTTAGGGCTACCATGCCCACATGTATTTCTGCTTAATAAACCCTACTTCTCATAAAAGTACTACAGAAATTATGCTCCACAACCATAGAATGAATTAGGGCTGGTTTCTACTGTAGCTGAAATGCAGGTAGACTGGCTCTGAGAGCAACAACTCAGGAGTGAAATCAGACACACTTGAGCAGTACTTCTTCATGCCTTGTCTGGTCTGAAAGATTCAGATGGAAATTCAAGGGTGGGATCTCAGAATAAGACAACCAGAAGCATTTCAGGTCTGAGCCTCCATGCTACATAGAAGAAATTTGAGGTTTTATCATATAGCTGTCCTCAGCTGAAGTGATAGAAATATTATTTTTGGAGAAGAGAATCCCTGTTTCATCATTACTCTCAACTGCAAGCTTCTAAACTCTGTAGGTGATCCTGGTAACCTTGATCTACTCTGTCCCTGTGACAGTATTTCAAAAGATTTTGAAAGATGTTCTGTGCTTTCCGGCATTTCCATACATTTCCACCTCTGAGCTTTTGAAGGCTTTCTCATAAGTACTTGTTCTACAGAAAAGATAGGGATAAGAGAGACCTGTGGAAAAATCTAAAGGAATTTTAAAGAGGGAAAATATCTTAGATTGTGTCCTTTCATGGACATAGTGCAAACTATTTCTCTAGAAGATGATGAGGCTTTTATGGGCAACTAAGAGAATCCTTCCATTTCCCCCTTCATCTTAGTCCTCCCTCTCTGCTCTGACCTTGTAAGACCCCACCTGGAGCATTGTGTTCTGCTCCAGAGTACTAAGCACAAGAAAGAACTTACAGGAGATTCATAAAGTAGAACACCTTTTTACATGGGCAGGTAGTGATAGGATAAAGGGGAACAATTTTCGACTAAAAAAGAAGGAATTTAGATTATGTGTTAGGGAGAAATCCTACACTCAGAGGATAGTGAGGCACTGGAACAGATTGCCCAGGGTAGTTGTGGGTGTCCCATTGTAAATATTCAGGCCCAGGTTGGATGGGGTCCTGAGCAATCTTATCTAGAGGATGGCATCCCTCTCCATCGTGTGGTGGTTGTAACTAAATGACCTTTAAGGTTCTTTCCAACCCACTCTGTTATTCTATGGTATGGTCCCTTCCAACCCCAACCATTCTATGATTGTATGATAACAAGGAACTGTTATTATCTCAGTATCGCTTAACCTACTGTGTGAGAAGATCAATTACTCAAAGTTTTGGCAACACTGAGAACATTTACTTATTTCAGAACACTGTAACTGGGTCTGACTGGGATGGAGTTAACTTTCTTCATAGGATCCTATGTGTGGTTTGGATTTGTTACTAAAATAAACCAATGTTTTGGCTGTTGCTAAACAGTGTTTCCACAGCCTCATGGTTTTCTCATTTTCCTATTCTGCCTTTGTAATTAATAGTTTTGGTGTGGGTAAGACGTTATGAAGAAATGTATCTGAGACAGCTGACCCAACCTGGCCAGTGACATATTCTCTCACATAGTCAGAAACAAAACTTGGTAAGGCTTTTCTTACAAAGCAGCTGTTGCTTGGAGATTGCCCAGACTGCTTATGGGAGGTAGAAAGTAATTGCCTTTGCATCACTTGGATTTTTCCCCTTCTCCCTCCCACTATTACACTGCAAATATCTCAATCCATGAGGCTTTTTGACTTTTGATCTCTCCTTCATCCCGCTAGGGGACAATGGTAGGGGAGTGAGACAGTGACTATGTGGGTGCTTAGCTCCTGGCCAGGATCCACCCACAGGACTCACACAGTTAAGAGGGAAGTGGTTGCATTACATTTGATTTGCAGAAGATAGTCATTGGTTAAAAATTTAGTTGTCACAAAATAGTCACTGTTAAAAGGAGGGACTCTAAGTAGAAAGAGGATAATGGATTTCAGAAAAGGCAGAATTAAATGAGCTCAGAGTTCTGGTGAGTAGAAAGATTCTTGGAAAGAAATTTGAGGGACAAAAGAAGTGCAGAAAATGTTCCACTGGCTGTGCTTAAGGTAGAACAGAAAATTCTCCTGAAGCAGAAAAAAAATCAAACAAAGGAGTAACACGAGAGCAACAACTTTCTCTAACATTCTAAAAATTGAAAAGGAATTGTACAAAATCTGGAATCAAAGCCCCATGACTGGAAGTAGAAAAGAAGAGCAAAGTCATCCTACGTGATATCAGAAAGGCTAAAGCACATAACAGTATAAAAGGTAACAAAAAAATTTTCATTAGAGTAACATCCTCCAATTTTGAGATAGGAGGAAAAAAGAGCAGAGAGTAGATGATATGGAAAAAGCTTCTTTTACTTCATCAAAATTGGTTAGCTGACCAACTATTAAAGAAAATCAATTTTTACCAGAGGATATACAATAAAAAAATTGGTTAACCAGTGTTTGACTAAGTGAATTTGATGGACATTATCTGATAACATTCACAGTAGCGTGTTTGAAGAACTAGCTGAACCTCTGTGTGGACTATTAGTGATTCTTTCCAAAAACTTATGGAGGTCTTGTAAGGCAAAGAAACAGTGGGTATGGGAAGGTGTTATACCTATTTTTAAGAAGAGATCCAGCAAATTATTAGGTCAGACCAGCTTTGGTTCTAAGAAATGTACTAGAACACACTATTAGAAACCAATTTATCAAGACCAAAGAAGTTAATAAATTGGTTAAAAAAATCAGGACCATATTATGCTGAAGCAATATAATTTCCTTCTTTGACAAAAAGCAAATTTACTGTAGAAAGAGATGTGCTATATGGTCATTGTCATGGTTTAGCAATGACGCTCCCAATTTAGTGCCCTCTGGGACTCTCCCAAATGAGATTCTGCTTGCTCACTCTCACCCGTTTCCTTCCCTTCCCCCTTCCCACTCTGGGGATAGTTGAGAATTGGAGGCACAAAGGGGTGAAAATTGCAGTTTGAGACAAGAATATTTTACTGGAAACAGCAATGAGATTTAAAAAAAGGGAACAGTAACAGCAGAAATATTAATAACAAAAGGTATAAGACAAAAATCTATTTACATGGAAAGCCCATGACCAATACCAACCAGCTTTCCCACATCACACTTTCTCCCAGCTGGAAAAGGAATGCCTTTCTTCCCAGAAACCAGAGAAAAAGTCCCTTTCTCCTGCCCCTGGCAATGATGTAAAATGGTATTCAATGATATTTGGGTCATGGCCAGGCCCGCTCAGCAGAGCACACAGCAGCCCACAGCTCCTGGGCTCAAGCAATCCCATCAGGTGGGCTCAGTCCCCCCGTAGGTGGGACCACAGGCACACACCACCACACCTGGCTACTGTAAAAAATAACTCTGTCCTGGCTGAAAGTAGGACAGTCATTTAAACAAGCTTTGACACTTTTCAGTTTTCTTGAGCGTGTTCAGGAAAGTTGTCTAGAAGAACTTGTCTTAAGGTAGACATCCAGTGGAAAAACAGTGACTGTATATAACAAAGTATTAAGGATAACAGCTGTTAATTGTTCAGTTTCCTTTGTTATAGATTTTTAAATGGTATTTTTCATATGTGAGACAACATAAAGAACAATTTTAAGATTAGCAAGCAGGACTGCTGCTTGCAGGATTTTATTTACTTTGAAGTACTTGAGGCTTCAAAAATATTCAAGGAACTTTGCATCTCTGAAAAGATTGTATCACATTTATAGGTGGATATACACATAAGTAGTTAATACAGAGCAACTGATGTCTATGATATATCCTCATAATTTGCTTGTGTGTCCAAGTCATTAGATTAATTTTTTCCTTATGGTAAAATGGTAATGGTATAATACTCTTTCATATCTCAGTTCAGTATCTACATTCCTTTATTTTAACTTTTCCAGTTTTATGATCTGTGTGAAAATAAGATTTTAATTTAATCTTACCTCCATGAAATTTATCATGAGCTTAAATGTGAGACACACAACTTCTTTTAGGTGCAAGACAGATAAGTAAATAATAAAAGGACTTCAATTTTTTGTTTAGGCCTTAAAAATGTTTTGAGAACATTTAGTCTTTGCTTCAGAAATCTGTTAAACACACTATTAATTTTAAGAATGCTCATTGAATATACATATTAAAATGTACTTAGACTGGTGCTCAGGAATCAGTTAGATTCTAATATAGCCATAAACTCCATCAGCATCCATCCTAATTGACATTATGTTAGGGGGATCTAAATCCCAGAAGATTCAAAATTGTTGTGAATTTTCTTTTTAGCACACCACTTCTGCAGAAAATCATGTGCTTAAAAAATCTGCATCTTAAAATTGTTTTGTATCTTGTATTGGTCTAGCCTCCAGCAAAATTTTATTATACTGGCACATCTTAGTATCTTTGAAACACAAGGTGAAGAATAAAGGTGTTGACACAAATGTGTTAAAGCCTCTTTGGGAGCAATGTTTTGGTAAAATAAAACATCACACTTTGTCTTTTTAATTCAGTGGTGTTTTGATCAGTATTTCACTAAAGCAGCTCTTTGTCACCGTATGAAAGCCCATTCACTGTTTTTTTCCTGTGTTTTTTCTCCGACATACGAAAGAAGGATTAACCATAAATACTCTGATGGACTGTTATTCTGCTTCTCTAAATCATAAAATGTTTTAATTATTTGTTGTTCATTTCAGCCCACTACCATGTTATATGGCATATTAAATTCATGCCTGAAAGCTTTTTCTCTATCTCAGAAGCCTTTGTTTCAGTTATTAAAACTGGATGAGGCTCTTGGAGTTGCTGACTCTGGAGGCTGTTGCTGGTGTGCAACCACTCCCAATTGCTCAAGGAGTGGACCCAAGCCCCAGGGGAGGTGGAGCATGCTGCCTGTGGCTGGCATTCCCTCAGGACATGCACCATGTCCTTTCTGTATGGCTCTCAGCTTGGGAGATGGCTAAAAGTATTCTCTGGCACCACTCTGGCAGTAACAAGGTTGAGAGGTTTTGAGAAGGATGACAAGGCCACCTACTTTTGAGACTTTTGAAAAAACAAGAACAATGTTCTACAGGCTGGCATAATGGTGCCATTTTTACTGCCATAAAAATGAGCACAGTTACTGCAGGCTCTGCTGCATGAGGTGGTGGTGAGGATCTGCTGGAGACCACACAGGGCATGGGGAGTCAAAACCAGTGCGGCGGTACTGAGAGCACAGTGTGCCAGGTCACATCCAAGTCTGCTTTCTGAGAAAACTTGTTACTTGACCAAAGGAAAAACCCCAGGGTCAAAGTGATATTTGTACAACGTGTGAAAGAAAGTGACTAGGATTTGGAAGAAAAATGGGAAGGCAAGTTACTGGGCACTGCCAGGGTATCCAGTCCATCTCTTTGCTCCACACAGTTGAATGTTGTCGTTCACCTATAAACTTTTCAAGACTGTTTTATCTAAGAAAAATAATACCCATGTGGATTATTTTCACCCTTGCCAAACTCCAAGCTTCTTTGGAAGGCCACGAGCAAAACTGGCTGGCCCCAGAGTCACATCTTAAAGACTCAGTGAGGAGTTATTCAATCCCCAGTCTTCCAATATTCCTAATGCTATCTGGGCATGAAGCTGCCTAGCCTAAGATCCACCCTGCTGAGGCACCTTCTGGAGTGAGACAATTAACAGAATGGATTTGGTGAATAGGTTAAGAAAGCCAGGAAAAAGTGGGTGAAACTGAGTGAAATAGCCTCTCACTGTGTTGGCGTGGGTGTAACCAGAACCATCCCCTGGTGCTGAGTTCCCACAGCACTGGCCAGATGTAGTGTACAGTAGCCCTGCAAAGGCTTCTCTCCAGGACAAGTTTTTTCCCAGCTGTTCTCTGAACCTTCAGGTGTACAGTTCAGCACCCTCTGAGTGATGTTAGGTAGCACAGTGATTTCCCATTACCAAGCACTTCTCCACATAGTGCAATTGAAATGTATATTGAACACATTTGATTTAACACTGCTAATTACCTACATTAAACAGCCTATACTTTACTATTTCACAACTCTCATAGCCTCTGGAACAAATTATTTTATTTAAATGTCTAATATTAGTATACTGGAAAGGGATGTTCTTTGATTTACATGGTATGATTATTTTTTATGTCAATGATTTACTCTTTCTGACACAAATATTTTATCCATTTCCTCAGTACATTTTATTTTTATAATCTCTGTCACAAAACTGATTGAATTATGTTGCACATCTTGCATTTCCTTTGTTTTTTCAGTTTTATAGCAGAGGCTGAAAGAATTGCTTGCAGTCATTCTCTACTTCTCTCTGCTTCTTACATTTATTGTAAATATCATTTATAGAGTTTGGCGTGGTTTGGTTTGCCTCAGAGCCACCCATTATTTTGAGTTGCTTTTCTGAGCACTCCTGAGCACACTTCATTTCAGGAGAAAGTACAAAAAGGACACTGATGGGCAACTTGATTGTGTCTTCTAGTCTAGCAATACTCTTGACATCATTTCTCCCACTTGGAAACATTAACAAAAACTCAACAAGTTCTATGCCAAACAAGCATTACTATCTTATCAGAATATTGCAATATTTGCATAATTACTGTAAGAGTATGTCACTGTTAGTGTATTATCAATCTTTTTAAACCTGACATATAATAAAAATAACTGCAGGTAAAAGTATCATTCTTAATTGAATACTGTCCTAGATTTCCAAAAACATTTTTCTTTATACTTTCTTTTTCTTAATGAACTTGTGTGTCCATCATTACTACTGACCTACAAGAGACCCAAGACACAGAAAAAAAACCTGATCAAGTATTTTCTGAAACTTAGTTTTGCATCAAATTGTGGTTACAACTCTTAATTTATTAAATACATTGAATGAAAAAAAAATACTTATGGAACAAAATTTTATATGACTATGTCATATTAAGATTATATACTGTGATATTTCTTTTGAATCAAAGGGATTCTTTTTCTAAAAAAATGTGTCCTCCTGATGTTTTGATTACTTTTCTTCATGAAAAAAGCTATTTTATTTCAGTGCTGTGAAATGGATCTAAGATAAATGTTGTTCTGCAGCTCTTCTGTTGACAAAAGATTTAGCTTCCATAAAAAAATCCCCATATTTCTAGGCATGTTTAAATAGAGGGAAATTTAAGTCCAGTAGGATACTATTTACATTCTTTTCATCAAAGAATGTTGCCAGCGGTCACATTTGAAACCGTCATTACTGTTCAGAAAAAATATAATTTACTCTTACTTCAGCAGTACAAATTTTGCTTGTGTTGAGAATTTATATAGTATTCTCAATTACATTAAAAATCTTTTAAAGTACAAATAAAAAGCTACAGCAGATTCTGTGATTCAGTGTGATTTGAATCATCTTTTGTTGGTTTGTTTGTTTACTTATTTTCTTTCAGGAAGAGACACCCGTTTCAAATGACTAATATCATAGGAATAATAAAAAAGATCTGCTGAGGGAAGGCAGCACATGCAGGTCTTAATTTCTGAGTTATGGTTTATGAATTATGCAGTTTAGTCTCATAGATTTTTAAAACAATGCATGTGCTCAGAGGGACTGGGGGAGGCAGACACAGATTTAAGTTTGCCCTTTCACATGATCCAGAGTTTGAATGTACAGCACCTCATAGCTTTAGAGAGGAGGCCAATGGGGGAGAGAAAGATATCTCAGGTCCTCAACAACATCCAGGAAAATCTTTTGTTTCTCTTTATTTTGAAATAAATCACAGATAAAGAAATAGACCAAAAGACATAAAATGCAACTGGTATCTTGATTTCTTCATTCAGTCACATTAGTCCTGATCTGTGTGGTAACTCCAACAACTAAGACAACAAAACTCTTTTTTATTTTTTTTTAAATCTTCCTACTCAATATTTTAAAAATACTGCTAACTCCCCTTAAGAAGGGGACAAGGGCAGCTTTTGCCTCTCAGATCTTTCTTATATGATAAATCTCACATTTTTCTCATGTCTGTTTGCTTTTATTCACCATTGGTTTTTAAACTATGACCTTGACATGGATCTGTTTAGAAGTAGGTACTATGATTAGCACTTGCTATTCCTTAGACTTATACTGTATTTCCTCAGGGTTTTTTTTCCTTTGTTAAGAGGAAGCGACTCCAACTTATACACATCTGCACAGGAGCTACATCCCTCTTCCTATCTCAGTACTCTTCCTCTTGCATAAGGTGATACATGGTATCATATGAATGATGTTATCTTCTTCCACAGCAGCCCAGACACCAGAACCACATCCATGCTCAGAGAGTAGAAAATTTGCAGAATTGTCTGTTCACTTATTATTGCTGGGGGATTTTCCAGTGTTTAATTTCTTTCTTACTTTTTTCCTTCTGCTATGAAACCTGAAGCAATATATTACAGCAAAAGTATCTAACTGTAAACTTTTT
>WAAE01022262.1:0-16270 GCA_013400495.1 Nicator chloris
ATAGATATAGATATAGATAGATTTACTGTGTCCTTTTGTACTTCAGATATGAAAAATATCGTAACTATCACACTTTTTTCAATCAGATGCTCTCACTCCTGATCACCACCCTCTGTTTCTCATACCACCACACAGGGGGAGATTCCTGGCCATCCTCCTTGGCCTGTGGCAAATAATCAAAATACTGTGGCCAGATGGTTTTGTTTTCCAGGAGGTAAGGGTAGCATGATATGCCCCAGAACGAGCATATAATTTGTTTCTAGGACTTTTTTTAAAAAACAAAAATACACTGGTGTGTAGATATGACAGTCTGTATATTGAAAAATAATGTCTTTTCATCTCAGAGGGATAATCCTTGTTCTGAAAAATTCAAAATAAAAATTGAGAAAAGAGGAGGTAAAGGAATAAAAAGGGAGCAGATGAAAATTGAAAAAAATTACCTGCTAACACTTACTTATAGCAAAGTCTCACTGTTCTTGCTCACTGATAATTGTAAAATAAAAGGAGAAACTCTGGAGTACATAACAGAGGACAAGCCCGAGCCAACATTTGGAGGTGGGCCTTGGAGAACAAACCCTTACAAAATGTTGCTGAAGTGAAGAATAAGAACTTTGAAGGAGAGTCAGGAAAGAGCAGTAAAGAAATGGAAGATATTTAGAGCATATAAAGGAAAAAGGTTGAAAAGGCCTGTATGAATAAGCAAGGTCTCCTTATCAACATCAAGTATAAAATGGAATCTTACAAGAGGTGGAACCAGCAGCTCAGGACACACTTTCTGAGCACAGAGGGAAAGCCACAGTCCATCTGGAGTTGAATCTGATGAAGAATGTGAAGGACGGTGAAGTACCATAGCAAAAGAAAGATCATAGAAAATGTAGGGCCACTGCTTAAGCAGGGAGGATACCTGGTGACAAAGGACATGGATAAAACTGAATTACTCAGTGCTTACTTTCAGTGGAGGATTAGGTTGGGGAACATTGAATGGTACTGGACACATAGGAGACCATTCCACCTCATACATGCACAAGTGCTGAAACAGCAGGCCTTTTCTGATTATCTTTGATTCATCAGCAGAATATGGGAGGTTCCTGAGGACTAGGAGAAAGCAAATGTCCCTCCTGTTTTCCAGCAAGGCCACAAGTTACAGCCATAAAACTACAGGTTGATTAGCCTCACCTCAATCCCTAGGAAGATGATGGATCAGCTATCTTGGAAACTATTTCTAGACACACAAAGAACAATAAAGTGATCAGGAGTAGTTGGCATGGACTTATGCAGTGGGAATCAACCTATGACCAGACGACTAGTTTGGTGTATAAGGGGTGGTAACTGGAAGCTGTGAATCTGAACTTCAGGAAGGCTTTTACCACCGTCTCGCACAATATCTTCATAGACAAAATGAAAGATAAGGGTGTGGTGAAGTAAACTGAAAGCTTGCTTGGGCAGCCAGGCTCCAAGCCTTGAGATCACTGGCAAAAACTCCAGCTGGAAGCCAGTCACTACTGGAATGCATCAAGTGTCAATAGTGGGGCCAGTGCTGTTTGAACCCTCAGAAAGTTTGCAAATGATACAAAAGTGGGAGGTGTGGCTGATAACATACATGGGCAGATTGAAATTCAGAGGGATTTTGACAGTCTGGATGGATGGGCTGACAAGAACTACAAGGAAGAACATTCCAAGTCCTGCATCTAGGGAGGAACAACCCAAGGCACTAGTACACACTGAGGGCAAACTGTCTGAAAGGCAGCTTTGGAGAGAAGGACCTGGGGGTGCTGGTGGACACAAAGTTGACCATAAGCAGCAATGCACCCTTTAGACAAAGAAGGCCAACATCATCCTGGCTTCCATTGTTATGTGCATTGCCACTACATGTAGTAGCATGGAAATAGACCAGCTGAGGGTCACAAAGATGACAGATACTGAAGCATCTGACATATGAGGAGTGACAAAAGTGATGGGATTGTTGAACCTGCAGAAGGCCCAGGGGGAATGCTACCAATGTGCGCAAATACCTGGTTGGGTGGAGTAATGAAGATGGAGACTGACTCCAAACTCAGCAAATTACTCTCAATGACCCTGCTCAAGCAGTAAATTGGAATAAATTATCTCCAGAAGTCTATTTCAAACTCAAGTATTCTGTGACTGCAAAATTATTTATCTTGCTTTTCTAAATGTAACTATTCTCCAAGTATTCCACAATTTAATGCTGAGTGCATAAGCATAGTTATTTCCAACAGCAGTACTTGGGAGGTTTATATGTTAATCAGCCTAGATCAATTTGTCAAGAAAAATAAATGTACCCGAAACATTATTGTTTGAGTTTTTAAAAAAAAACCTGCTTTCAAGTTATATTACGAAATTATTTCTGAAGATCAAAAGTACTGAGACTTTATTCCTTTCAGATTTGTACTTTGTGATTTCACAGCAGCCTGTAGCTTTAATTTCTTCAATGCTTGGGCATAAGAGCTCTGGTCTCTAATTTTTTGGTGTTCAATTTCTTGAGACACAGTATCAGACAAGACAAAGACTGTGTTATGCCTAACCTAGAACTACATTTGTTAAATCTCACAAGCACTTCACACATGCAGATCAGATAGTTTGTTACTGCCAAATAAAGAGAACACTGGCAGAATTGTCTCTTTTTGGTCTCTCTCTCTTGCCCCTGCTAGGCAGGCTTGTATATCTACAAGTGCTCTAGGACTTAAATAAAGTTCTGAACTCACTTAGACATGGAGACTAACAAGCAGGGAGCAAGTGCATAGATTTCTGTATCAAATCCAATGAATAACTACATTTTTTAAATAATCTAAACATTTAAACAAGACAAAAATGCAAGAGTATTTATATAACAACAAACATGCAGAACTGTAATATATTTCTTTGATTTAATTAAAAGGAACAAAAGTGGATTTTTAATAAAAGAAGACAGATGTGTCAGAGCTTAAATTACTAAAACTAAGTTTCAAAAACCCACAATCCTTAACAATGCATATTCCCGTTATAAAGTATTTTATAAAGCAGTTTCAGAGTGCAGATGCAATAATGGATCTAATCATTAAGAAAAGAGAAAACTTCCACTGTCTGTCCCCTTATTTTTATATTTTCATAAGGAAAATGACACATAAGGAAGAGAAAGGAAATTTATCCTTGCTTTCTATTTGCCCAGAACCTCAGTGATACCATTCTAAACAGAAACAGTAATAGTAAAGTGAACTGGAAAATATATACTTGGAAACACTAATACAAATTCTGAAATAGCATTTCAGCAGACCTTAAATACAATTTTAACTGTAATCCAGGTGACAAACTGTCTTGCCATCTGAGAGTGGAGACTTAGATCAATTTTCCCTCTCCAAAGCTTATGTAAGCAATGGTTTTCAACAGAAACTGATGGTTGAGAAGAAAACTGGGAGGTCTGTATAGGGTTAAAACCTTTCATAGATATACCAGTAAGAGAAATTTTAGTGGTTTTCACAGCCTTCTCAGCATTAATACCAGTATCACTACAAGTTAATCCACTATTGTTCCTTTGTTAACTAATTATTTTTATCCCTTTTATCAGTCCAAAATCACATGAGTGTTTCTATTGCATCATTTTTGTTGTTGGAACAAGTCTCGTATCTAAGCCACCAAGGACCTTTATGACAGAGCATTCTATTAAATTAATCTTTTTCAGTCTGCAAGAAACTACAGTCAAAAACTGTTAAAATTAATCAATATTTTGGCAAAATGATGAAGGAACCAAGAACAGCAGCTTTATAGTACATGGGAGGGTTAATTTTGTTTTTAATTTAAACATAGTACACATTTGCATTAAGTCCCAATTAAAACCAGGGTGTATCATGCCCCGAGGCACAATGAGGCACCTTTGAGCAGGCAGATTTCCCCTACTTGAAGAACAGTGCTATCTGTGAATTGTTGCACTCCACACTTACAGAGGGGAAGTAAGTACAAGTGTACGTCCCCTGCTACTGAACTGTCACAACTCAAGGCGGCCCTACACTTCAGGCTACCTTTACTCTTTGCTCCCCCACTAATCTTAATATACCTGCTGAAAGAATCCATCTGGCAGCAAATTTGACAAGTGAGGTTGCTCAAGTTGAAGGCTTTACCATACCTGATTTAAATCCATTACAATCCTGAAAGTATATTGAAGATTCTGGTTTTAAACCCTACATCAACTTGAACATTGAGTGCTGCAGCTTTTTACCTTAAACACCTCATGAGAGAGGTATTTCTCTCCACACAACCAGAGGGCAGAATGACATCCCAGAGGGTATGGCAGAAAGGTGGATCCTTTTCTGGACAAAGTTATTTATACTAGCTTGGTGTTTTCCTGTGGAACATTGCTTGAGGACTGCTCATTCATCAGTATGGCTGGCTGAAGTATAGGAGTCAGTACCTTTATTAATTTTATTTATGAGGAAGCCTCAGCAAAGTTTGTTTGAATGGAGCCATTAACCCTACCTGTTGCACAATAAGCAGCCTCTCAATCTAATCTCCCAGGCAAAAACCTTCTAGGACAAAAAATAAGCTTTACTGCTTCTGTTTAACAAACCATGATTATTTGGTTTACTGATTACTGGAGACAGGCCCTCAATCTTCCTCAATTCCCTGTACTGTCACATTTTAAACCAAGATACTCTTTTGCATAGGCTGTTTCTGCCTTAGAAGAGAGATATAAGCCACCCAGGTAAGGGCTATATGAGCTATATTTTAACAATTCATATGTAACAGCTCTGAATTCTCTGACTCAACTAGTCTTGTGAATGTGCCAACATTGAGCATGGCAGTTCAAATCATGGCTAAAAATGCCTATAAAGCTCATTGAGGCAATCTTAAATCAATATAAATGTGATCATTAGACTCTAAATGCAGGAACAAATAGAAAAAACCCTGCCACTTTCAGTTACAAATGACATACAAACACAATAGGGGAATTTGAAAATTAAGGTAATTTGTTTTACTTGAAAAGTTATTTTTAAGGAAGTTATAATAAGAAATCACTGAAGCCAGTGAAAAGGCATGTTGCTGGCCCCATGATTTATTTATGCGGAAACTAGATTTAACCAGGAACTAACAGACTACACAGGCAGTGCTCACACTAGAATGGACTGATACCTCACCTGTTCTTACAGTTACTAGTAGCTTTTTACTTTTAGTTTTAAATTATACTTTTAATTTGATCAATTCCACACCAGGTGAGATCCCATCTTTTCTGACAGTATGTTGCCTTTAAATTGCTGTATCCTAACTTCTCACAAACAACTAGAGCTTTTCTAGCTTTTCTAAAGCCCAATTCTTTCTTCAGTTATTGTGGTAACTAGAATACTTTTCAAAAGCACAACTGAGTTCTTAGCAGAATTTATGAACACTTCTTTACCAACATTAATAAGAGAGAGCTGTGGAGGAAAAAACCCTATTAGATAACATGCATACAATGAAATGTTCAGCTTGTGTTATTGGTCAAGACTCCTGAGAAAAAGTATACCTTCTCTTGTACAGGTAAACATAGACTCTTATGTAAGGCTATGCTGCTTCTGGCAAGCTTAGTATGCAGGCACAGCCAGTCAAGTCATTTTATCCTCCCACAGCATACCCCAGATTAATGGAGTTAAATTTAAAACAGTTAATGCAATGCATGTTTGCCTATTACACAATAAGCAAAGAAAGATAAATTGATATTTCTGACCCCAGAACAAAAATGCTGAGCTGTAAAAGAGAGCAGAAGTGTTGTGAGGTTTCTGCATATGAACCCCTTCAAAAATGGAGCCATATCACAGTAATAGGAATTGCCATAAACACTGTAATGAAATAAAGGCAAGAATAGCTGTCTCAGAGGATTAGTAATGAGCAACTGACTCTTTCATTAACTGGGCACTAACTCAAACGTAGCAAAGGCTGGTAGTCACCAGGTTGCTTTAGCTATGCTTGGGCTCCACACATGGCAGTACGACTGCTGGAATTGCCCCAGTCCTTGGAGCAGCTGCTCTGACTCACAGAGTTCAGCAGCGCCAGCAACTCACAGGTGCACACCTATGCTAGAAATAGCAATCCTGTCCTGCAGCATTCAACATCACCAAGAAAGTGTTTGGACTCAAAAGCAGAAAGAAAAACAAAAAAGGCCATGCAGCTCTGTTTCAGCCCCTCTGTACTAGATCTCAGAATCACAGAGCAGTTGGTGTTGGAAGACATCTCTTGAACTCGTCCCGTCCAACCCCACTGACGAGGCAGGGTCACCTAGAACGGGTGACCCATGAACCAGTGCAGGTGGATTTGGAACGTTTCGGGACAAGGAGACTTCGTGACCTCCTTGCGTACCCTGTTCCAGTGCTCTACCTGTATGTAAAGAAGCTCTTTCTCACGCTGAGAGGACCTTCTTGGTGAAACTTCTGATTTAGTTTATGGCCACTGTTCCCTCTCCTGTCGCTGGGCCTCGCCAAAAAGTCTCTGGCACTTTGGTCTTGGCACTCGCTTTTGAGATATTTATATGCAATAATGAGATCCCCTCTCGGTCTTCTCTTTACCACACTGAACAGGTCCAGCTCCCACAGTCCCTCCTCAGAGCATCAGAGATGCTCGGCAACACCGGCAGTATCCGGCTGCCCCCGATCCCTGCCTAGGTGGATAAGGGGCTACAGTCTCCTCAGCGGCCAGCACAAAAGTTGAACGACACGGAGCCAACGCCTCTGCCGTGCCCGCACCCCTCCCCGGCGGCCGGAGCGGGCGGGGCGGGTACACCCTCCCTCGCCTGCCGCCGCGGCCCCGCACCTCCCTCGCCTGCCGGAGGGGGACGGACCCAAGGTCAGGCGGCGGTGGCGGCGGCAACGGCGGGCGGGGGGCCGGGCCGCTAACGGATGTACCCGCCCGCCCCGCCTCCTGCGCTGACAGAAAGGCGGCGGCGGCTCTCGGTGCGCCAGCGGCTGCCGCGCGCAGGCCGGTGCGGAGCAGCAGCGGCGCCCCCAGAGCCGCCCCAGAGCCCGCCCGCAGCAACCGCCGCTCCGCCGCGCTCGGGCCGCCCTCGCCTCCCTCCGCTCCGCCGCCGGCTCCTGCCCGGGTCGCCGCGCCCCCGGGGATGGCGGTGCTGGCCCTGGCCTCGGAGGGACTCGCCATCTTCGGGCTCATCCTCTTCGTCGTGCTCTGGCTCATGCACTTCATGTCCATCATCTACACGTAAGCGCTGGGGTGCAGGGGGATGGCGCGGGCGTTGTTCTGTCACCTACCCGCCATCGCGCCCGGAGCGCCCGGGCAGCGGGCCCCGTCCACCGCGCCGCCTCCGCCCCGGGCCGGCAGCTCCCCTGCCCCTGGGGACCCGGCCGGGGACCCGCCAGCCCGGGGACCCGCCTGCCTCGCTGCGGTGTGGCTCCCGCAGACCCCGCCGAGAGACCAGGGCGTCGGGCTGGCCGTGCTCCGGGCACAGCTGTGTCCCTGCCGTCGTTCTTCGGGTAAAAACCGACCTCTGGGTTTCTGCCTCCTGCTCTGTGCGGTGATCTTTGCTCCGTTGCCCTTAGTGCTGCTGGGGAAGGCTTGGTGTTTGTTGTGTGCTGGTATACACCTGTAAAGTGCGGCTTTCCCGGTAATAGTGGGAGACCAGGGTGCACAGGACTTAAAAATGTATGATGTTTGACTGCAACGGCTGTACGGCAGAACAACTGAAAGAGCATAGTACTCTGTGCCAGCCATAAGCACACTTCTTTTTTGTATTGAGGAATGATGATAGTACTAGTAAAAGAAGTATACGTAGTGAGTCAGATTCTTCTTGGATAAGTCCAAGAAAAAATGCCTTTAGCTTTTGTGAGCAGTGGTTGCATTTTAGTGACTGACAAAGCAGATAGAACCTGGCAGAGGAATTTTCTGTTGGTATATGGGTAAGGGATTAAGAATGCATCTGTTTGTAGATAGTCATTTTGCTCTCTTAAGTAAAAGGCCACTCTTTTGTCACTACAAGGATTAGAAAACACCTGAATTTCTGTTTGCTTTCCTTGTACTTCTCTGTTCTCCTTTCTTGCTGCTCTGCTGTATCTGATAGGTACCTGTGATAAACCTCAGCCCTTACCAAAAGCAAAGCTTGCAGAATGGGTCAGGTTGGAAAGGACCACAGTGGATCATCTGGTCCAACCATCCCTGTCCAGCCATTAAATCCTAAAGCACATGGCACAGAACTATGTCCAGACAGTCTTGAGTATTTCCAGTGAGGGAGACTCCACAACCTCTATGGGCAACCTATTCCTGTGCATCAGTTTCTGTCTGTTGCCTTTTTTCCTATCTCTTGGTACCACTGAACAGAGCCTGGATCCACCCTCTCGACACCTTCCCTTCGGGTACTTACGGACATTAATGGGGTCCCGTCTCAGTCATCTATTTTCAACATTGAACAGGCCCAGCTGCTTTAGCCTTTCTTCATGTGAGAAATGCACCAGTCCCTTAATCATCTTCAGAGTTCTCTGCTGGACACTCTCTTTTGTCTCTCTTTTACTGAGGAGACTAGAACTGGACACAGCATACCAGAGCTGGGTAAAGGAGCAGAATCACCTCCCTTGACCTGCTGGCACTGTTCCTCTTAATACAGTTCAGGATGTCACCGGCCTTCTTGGCCACCAGGGCACACTGCTGGCTCATGGAGAGCTGGTTGTCCACCAGGACCCCCAGGTCCTTCTCCACAGAGCTGCTGCCCAGCAGGTCACCCCCAGCCTGTGCTGGTGCCTGGGCTTGTTCCTCCCCAGGTGCAGGACCCTGCATTTGCCTTTGCTGAATTTCAGAAGGTTCCTCTCTGCCCATCTCTCCAGCCTGTCCAGGTCCTTCTGAAGGGCTGCACAGCCCTCTGGGGTATCTGCCACTCCTCCCAGCTTTGTGTTGTCAGTGAAATTGCTGACAAGTCATAGATGATAAGTTAAATAAGAGTGGGCCCACTACTGAACCTTGGGGGTCACCACTAGTGACAGGCCTCCTCCTAGAGCCTGGGCCACTGATGATGACCCTCTGGGATCTGCTGTTCAGCCAGTTCTGAATCCACTTCACGCTTTACTCATGCAGTCCACACTTTCCCAGTTGAATTCATAGATACCAAAGATTTGCTTCTGCTTCCTTTTGTTTATTTGTTTGGGGTTACTTGTTTGTTTTTAAAATGGGAAATCATTAATAAGCTACAATAGTTTTATTTCTGTCTACGGTAGTTCAGTTATCCTTAGATCTTATATTCACTTGGATAATTAACTTTTTTCTTGAAAACTACCCATGTGGGTTACCTTGGACACAATGGGAGGATTTCAGTGCTTAGGGCCAAAAACGGTGCTTAATGGGGGGAGAGACTACTTTTGGGCATGACTGATTTTGGTCAACTTTAAAGTTA
This sequence comes from Nicator chloris, assembly GCA_013400495.1. Taxonomy (NCBI): domain Eukaryota; kingdom Metazoa; phylum Chordata; class Aves; order Passeriformes; family Pycnonotidae; genus Nicator; species Nicator chloris. Next base: position 9,350 of record WAAE01022262.1, read on the forward strand.
ATTAAAACAGTCCATTGCATGCTTAAATCTCAACCTGTCAAGTGAGCATGTGTGGTGCTGCTTCTCATAACTTTTGCGAATAAGTGATAACTGAAATGGGCCGGAGACACAAATGGGAAAGATGTGCAAGAGGACGAACAGGAGGCAGAAGGATGAGATATGCTAAGAGATGTGAGAAGCAAGAATAGGGAAGAGCTAGAGGGACGAGTATACTTTTGGGCAGTCGATGCCACAGGAGCTACCTCCTCAAAGGAACTGCCTCTTGTGGAGGCAACACTGGAGCAGGGACACTCCTGAGTGCACTCTGGGCTGCAGGTAAGGCACTCGTGAAGGGACTGTTAACCTGTGGGTAACCCGTGCTGGGGTAGAGACACCTGGAGGGGCTTCAGCCCCACAGTTGACTCTCCCCTGAGGAGACTGGAGCACATGGCAGGCCCATACTGGGGCACAGAATGTGGCAAAGGGATTGCAACCTGTACGTAAGGCACCCCTGAGCAGTTACCTGCTAGACCAGAGTAACAGTTTAAGATGCAACCATCTGTAGAAGAAAATGAGTAAAAAGTAAGGCATGGCAGAAGAACCATTATGTGCTGACCCTTGCCTCCTGTGTCATCTTGCTGAAGGGCTGGGGAGGCACTGAGTGTAAGCAGCTATGCAAATGGGCAGTTCAGATAGAAGGGTGAGGGGGGAAAACGTTACTGAAGCAAAGCTTGGGAAAGGAGGACAAAAGGTGCTTCCCTGAAAGTTAGGTTGTTTGTCTTTTTTTTCCGAAATACCCAAATTGATAATTAGTTGCCTGATCATTGCCAGTAATTTAAAGAGAATTGCCTGAGTTGAGGCAGTTTTGCCTGTGACAGTAATTGGTGGGGAATGCCGGCAGCAGCTGGACCTGGTGTAACCTGCATCTAGAGTATTTGCAGTGGTGTGAAATCTGGAAGGAGTTGTATTTTTTGTTAATGGGAATTTGTGTTACAAGTGCACGTATAAATTGTGTGTTAACAGGTGGAAAACTTGTCAGTTGGGGAGGGAGTGGGTAAGAACTGGGGTGATCCAGTCTCAGCCTCTGAGACCCCTGGTCTGCTTCCAGCAGGGCTCTGGAATTGCCATTTCAGGGCAGAGAGGGGCCAGAGTCAGAAGCTGTCTTTGACAGAGTAATGGGCTGATGGCAATAGGGGTATTTAGTGTTAAGTGCAAAACAGTGTCCTATGGTTGGAGGTGAGCAGCTGGTACCACTGAGGTTACCAAATTGCAAACTTTTCTAGGTTCACAGGTGGTTGTGAAGGATCTGCCCTGGTTATGGTGATTCAGCAGATCTGAGGAAAAAGGACCACAGCTCCCCATATTGTGACCACAGAGCTGCCCTTTGAAGTGAAAATAAAGAAGTGGTGGACACCATCCCAGGCAACTGTCCTTGCAGCAGCTATGGTGGTGCTGGGAAACAGCTGATGGGGTGTAGCTGATGGCTAGAGAGGGCACTATGCTGTTGAATTTTTAGCCTGTGCCACTTGTTAGTATTGCCCTGTGCAAGGGAGGAGGGCTGGGGGGGTTGTCTGATGGAGCTATACATGGAGGAACGGCCTGGTCCTGCAAGCAACGTAGTGCTGTGAAGGGAAGGTGAAAGAGGTGATCAGCTGTACTTGCTTTGAATGCTGGAGCATGTTTATGGGGAAAGGACTCCAGACAAAAGATGATTGCTAGTGTTATGGCCTGAAAACTCTGGTGGCTAGACACTGTTACTAGTGCCCTTCGTCTCATAGGGACTAGTTTCATCTTGGAGGGCAGAAAAGCACACTGCACTCTTTCTGAGACCCCTGAGATAGGAAAGGGTCTTCACTTATGGACAGAAACTGCTTTTTATGTTAGAGGATGCAGTATTAGGATAAAATTAGATGATACTTGGCATATACTGAATAACGCATTGTTCTTATTACAGGCAGTAAAGAAGAAAGATGAAACTAATTCCTGTTTTCTCCTTACAGGCAGTGTTGTTGGTTTAATTTTTTTAAAGTCGTTGGGGTACTGCTTGTACTCAGTCTGCACTGTGTCTAGCCATGCTGTATTGGTGAGTTGGAAGGTCCCATCTGTGCCACTGGAGTACTAAGATAATGTTGTAACATGTCAGTAAAGCTGTTGTGGACTAGACAGTCATCCTTCTGTGGTTTCCTATTGGTATTTAAGAAGTTTGATTTAGCAGAACACTTAGAACCTGTGAATTAAGTAGGTAAATGGAGTTATTCAAGAAAGTGGTTTTTTTGGTCTTGAAATGCTTTCAGCAGTTGTTGAGATTAAGATCAAGACAATATTTCTTTTGCGTTGGTTTATGCTGTAATTGCATTCAGAGTTGTAGGATTTGGATATCTATGGTACTGTTCTTTCATACTTCATTTGCAAGATCTCGTTCTTGCCACCTCTGTCCTCTAGGTTTGAAACACAGATACATTTAGGTTGGAAAATATCTTCAAGAGCGTTGATTCCAACCTTTGACTGATCACCATCTCATCAATTAAGCCTTAACACCAAGTGCTATGTCCATTTCTTGAATAACCCTGGGGAACGCAACTCTACAACCTCCCTGGGCAGTCCATTCCAGTGCTTCACTACCCTTTCCATGAAGAAATTCTTCCTGATACCCAACCTGAACTTTCCCTGACAGCTTGAAGCCATGTCCACTTGTCCTATTAGCAGTTGCCTAGAAGACACCAACCCCCACCTGGCTACACCCTCCTTTCAGGCAGTTGTAAAGAGCAATAAGATCTCCCCTGAGCCTCCTTTTCTCCAGTCTGAACAACCCCAGCTCCTTCAGCTGCTTCTTCAGAGGACTTGCTCTATAGACCCTTCTTCAGCTTTGTTGGCCTTCTCTAGACAAGCTCCAGCACCTCAATGTCTTTCTTGTGAGAGGCCCAAAACTGAGCACAGGATTCAAGGTGTGGCCTCACCAGTGCCAAGTAAGGAGCGACAATCCCTGCCCTGCTCCTGCTGGACACACCCTTTCTGGTACAAGCCAGGATTCCATTGGCCTTCTTGACCTCTTGGAAACATGGCAGGCTCATGTGCAGGCAGGTGTTGATCACGACCTCCAGGTCCCTTTCTACTCAGCAGCTTTCCAGCTCCTCTGCCCTCAGCATGTAGCACTGCATGGGCTTGTGTTGACTACAGAGCAGAACCCAGCAGTTCACTTTGTTGAACCACTGTCATGGCTTAAGCCCAGATAGAAATTACCACCCACAGCAGCTCACTCACATCCCCCACCACTTCTGCCTTGGTGGAACACTACCTCACAACTGATCCTGGCCTATTGATCCAGATCCCTCTCCAGAGTCTTCCTATTCTCCAGCAAATCAACACTCCTGGCCAATTTAGTGCCACTGTGAACATACTGTGCACTTACTGTTGTCTGGGTCCTCAGTAAAGATATTAAAGACATTAGATAAATAGCTTACGAGAGTTATCAAACATTACTTGTTTTTCTGTATTTATCTGGTCAAAAAACCTGAACTCATGTGAAGTCTTGTTCTGGCTTTGAGTCTTCATTTTTCTTGTCCTGCTTGTCAGTGGCAATTCTAATTATAGCACTTAATGGAAATCACTTTAAGGCAGCCAGTCAGTTGATATTGGGGTTGCTCATTTTCTTGGTTCCCAGGTGTAAGTGGGAAGGGTAGTGTGAGTCACTTAATTGATAAACATACTGCTGGTTTTAGACAAAGTATTTAAAAAAGCTTTTAGTTACAGTAATCAATGAAGAAATAATAAATTCTGTATTTATGTGGCATTTAGGTGGAACTGGGCTTTGTCTGTTGAGTAAAAATCAAGACTTCTCAGAAACATATCAAGGTAATAAAAAACCCAGACATAACTAAAGTTAAAGTAATTAATAGCCTTATTGTGTCTATGGACACAAGGAGGAAATTCAGTTTGCACAGATGCATAAAACTCAAGTTTCCTGAGGTACTTCTGCAACCACTGAAAAACTTCTTAAACATGGCTTCCAAACCTAAGCAAAAACTTCCACATAGCTGATGCTTAACTTCTGCTTTTTTTAATGTGAAGTTAATACTTTGGTTAATAATCTTATTGCATAGTAATTGTGACAATTTATTTCTCTTGGGCCTGCTTGTCTTGTTAACCCTATTTTTTTTCCACTTTGACCACCTCTTGCTAGTCAGGCTGTAATTTGTGTCCAGGTTTATCCTGTTCTAATCTCTCTGCTTCTCATTGTTACGTCATTTTCACCTTTTTGTTTGTTGGTGGGACGGTCTCCTGTTTTGGACTTCCTTATATTTTCCAGTGTCTGGCTATAGATGGGGTAAGGTAGCTGTTAAGAGCAGCAGCAGCTACTCAGCCATGGTTGAGTTGCATTTTCTTTGATTTGTGGAACTGCTGCAGACACATCTTGTTGCAGATAGGAGCCAGGTAAGTTTTAGTGTATACCCAATTCAAATGGCAGTATTTAGAGAACTCTTCTGTTACTATCAAGTGTTACCAGGCATAAGTGAATACTTTGGTAGACTCTGATGGAGATAATCCAACTACTTTATGTGGTGAGAGGTACCCTTGCCTCCTGTTGATAACTAAACTCAGAGTACTGCAAAGTGTGATTGTACTGGAGCTTCTCTAGGAAGTGGCTGGAAGACATCTAGCACATGGAGAATGCCATGTCTCTTTTTGGGTATGTGACTTAAATGAACCTTTATTCAACTTGAACAACTTACACTTAAATGTTTTATGCATGTTGTCTTCTTCAAGGTAAGTAGTTTTTCCAGTATTGTAGCTGATGACAAGGATGATGTAAAGTGTTGGTGACTGTAACAACAAACAGATTGTTGTCTGTGATGTTGTATATGTGGAACAAAGCAAATTTGTGATCTGATTGGCAGTGTCTTTTTGCAAAAATACTTTGAGTGTTAAAGAAAAAGAAATACCTCAGTGTTTGACCATAAACTGGGACATTGGAGGGGCAGGAGAAGTTGGAAAGTTATCTGAGGCTTCTGTTTCATCTGAGGTGACATTTTATATCCCTGCTTTTTTTCCTGACTAATGCTCATCTACCACAATCTGCGCATTGATGATGGGCCCTACTTTATGCAGAAATCCCAAGGTGTTTGCTGCTTTACATCCATAAAACTTCATGTTGTCTGGGTTTTCAGCAGGTGGATAACAACATTGTAGCGAGGCAAATCTAAAAGATAGCAATGCAAGATTGGAAGTCAAGTACAGTTATTGGGGAGGAACACAGGGAATTCATAGGGTGTGGGAATGCAGAAGTCAGAATAAATAGAATATCTTGAGTTGGAAGAGACCCACAAGGATCATAGAAGTCCAGCTCCTGTTCTGCACAGGACAGTCCCAAGAGTCACACCATGTGCCTGAGAACGTTGTGCAAACACTTCTTTAGCTCTGGCAGACTTGATGTTTTGACTGCTTCCTTGCGGGGGGAATCTTTTTCTAGTATCCAGCCTAAACCTTCCTTGACCTTCAGGCCATTCCCTCAGGTCCTGTCACTGGTCACCGGAGAGAAGTGATTAGTACCTGCCCTTCCTTCTCCCCTCATGGAGAAGTTGTAACTGCAGTGAGGTCTCTTCCAGGCTGAACAGACCAAGTGACCTCAGCCACTTCTCATATGGCTTCCCCTCCAGATGCTTCATCATCTTTGTTGCCCTCCTTTGGATGATCTCTAATAGCTTTATATCTTTTCTTTTTTTTTCTTTTTTTTATGTTGTTGAGTCCAAAACTGCACTCAGGACTTGAGGGGAGGCTGCACCAATGTACAGCAGAGGGGGACAATCTCCTCTAACAACTTAGAGGTGAAAGCCATTTTTTTCAACACCATGAAGGCAATTGGTGTGCTTTAGGCTGGAAATGCCAGTTGAAGGTTAAGTTCAATCTGCTGCTTGAAGGTGAAACAAATCTTCATAGTTTGCTGAATGCACAGTGCATTGATATGATAATAATAGCTTGTGATAGAAGATGGAAACTATTGAAGGAATGCTGTTTGAGATGCACAAAATCATCAGGTGTCGATTGCTGGGGTTGTTCGACATTTTCATTAATGACATGGAGTATGTGACATGGTCAGCAAGTTTGCTGATGGTACAGAACTGGAGAGAGTGACTAATAGACCAGATGAGTTTAGAGAGACACAGACAGGCTGGAGAAATGGTCTGACAGGAAGCTTATGAAGCTCAACCCAGGAAAATGCTGTGTCCTACACCTGGCAGAAATGACTTCATGCATCAGCACAGGCTGGGGACTGACAGGCTTGAGAACAGGTTGGCAGAGAAGGACCTGTGAGTGCTAATTGGTGCCAATCAGCCAATCAAACATCAGTTTGATTATGAACAGTGATATGCTTTTGGCAGAGAAAGCCATCGCGGCATTGTTAGCAGGTTGAGGAAGGTGATCCTTCTGTTCTACACAGCACCAGAAAGGCTGTGTCTGGAGTGCTGAGCACAGTTTTGGTCTCTCCAGTAGGAGTCATGGTATACTGGAGCAAGTCTGGCTTAGGGCTACAGAGATGATGGTGAGACTGCAGCACCTGACACTCAAGGAGGTGCTGAGAGCTGGAACTCTGCCTGGAGAAGGCTTGGAGGGATCCCACTAATGTGTACGAGTACCTCATTGTTTGAGGGAGTGAAGAGTGTGAGGTCCAAGACCCATCTCAGTGGTGCCTTGTGAAGAGATGAAAAGCAACAAGGACAAATTCAAGTGAAGGACTGTAATTTTAAAGCAAAGAAGACATTCGTGGTTGAACACTGAAACAGGCTTTCTGGAGAGTTTGTGGAGGCTCTGTCCTTGGAGACAGGAAAGACTGGCTGGTCTGTAGCAACCTAATCTAGTTACCCCACTTAGACCCAAGTGTTTGGAGTAGCTGACCTCCAGAGATACCTTCCAACCTCTGCTGTATGTTGATTTTTTTTTTTTTTT
>WAAE01022265.1:0-26034 GCA_013400495.1 Nicator chloris
AGCCATTCCCCCTTTTCCTGTCAGTAGCTGCTCTTGTAAATAATCTCTCTACATCTTTTTTATAGGCTCCCTTCAGGTACTGTCTTGTGTTCTTAGAGAAAGTGACATTACAAGGGGTCCGTGAAATGACACTGTCATGCTTCTGGATAGATTTTGATGTGATTGCTAATTTGCATTGAGACTTCTCAAGAAATAAGAAATAAAACTGTTAATATTAATTTCTGCCTATTGTCTACCTATGCCTCAAATAAATACTTTTTTTGTCCTTGTCTGGCCAACAGCTCCTGTTGTTTCTTAAAGCCTTTACAGAGACAGAGCAGACAAAACTGGCAATGCTTTCTGGCATCCTGTTAGCCAATGGGACTCTTCCTGCTACAATTTTAACAAGCCTCTTCACTGACAATATAGTCAAAGAAGGTAATTTTTCATATCTTTTATCTTAGCTTTTTTATAGGAGATATATTTTATTGCATATGATATATGCATATATAACATATGATATATGTTACAATAAAATGAAAGATGGAAACTTGTGACTGTACAACAGAAATTGGTATTTTAAAGCAGAAGCATATACAGACAGCAGTGCCCAACATATTTGGTGAAATCTTGTAAGAGGCCAATCAGACAGAAAAAAGCCACAAAACAAAAACAAACCTCAAAGGATTTATGGTTTTTTGGAAGTCATACTTGTGTGTGTGAAATTGTATAATTTATGTATTATTGTGGTACTGTAAAGGTGTGAAGTATAATATCTATTCTTGAGAAAGATCTGCTGGCATTTCTTCAGCTGTTGCTAATATCCTGTGAGTGAGAAGTGGGATCCCATGCAGGCCAGTGGGATATTTCAGGAGAAAAATCAATCTCTCATTTTGCCTTCACACTAGTAGTGATCAGTGACTGATAAGCATTCTCATGAATTTGTGTTCATTATATGATGAGTAAACGAATTCTTTCAGTCTTAAGGTACAATGTCTTTTTGAGATTACTTTTTTTAAGTATTTTTGTTGTATATTTATAGCCATCTACCTTAGAGTCCTAATTTTGCAACTACTTGCTCAACAATTTCTTTCTCTGACAGTTCTGACTACCTGGCATGATTGCAAATTATACTGGCAGTTTTGAGCAGTTTTCATGACCTTTTTTTGATTTTGTTAGAATTATGTATTAGCTAAAATGTATTCTAATTCTCATTTTTAAAAAAATTATTCTAACTTCATGTTCTCATTTGCAGCATGCTAACCATTACATTTGTTTTCTAAATGCTGCAGAAAGAAAAGGCACAGCTGCAACTTTGCTCTGTCATCACTCATGGCTTTTGGAATCAGAATGAAACTAGGAAAAATCTCAAACAAAAGCACTAATCCATGGCTTTAGGGTGATTGTCTGCAATGTGTTTAAATGAAAGTCTTCCTACTTATGAGAAGACAAGAGGCATTGGAAAACCCAAATTTTTAAAAATCATGGAAATTGTTATATTTTAAATTAGCATTTTAAGAATACAATCCTTATTTGCATTATGAACTTATGTCTCCAGGAGCTCTAAAATTCTGTAAGCACTTATGTACACTTTTATTTCTTGGTTTATGTATACTAAAAATGCATCTGTGACAGCATTAGAGGAAAGATTGTTCGGTCAGTATCCTGGGGTAGATATTTTATGCAAGAATTATTGAAGAGGTAAAAATAGTTTAAAAATGAGGAACAAAACAAGGCAAAAGGAGAGAAAACATGAATAAACTTGAAGATTTCTTTGATTCACAAAAAAAACCCCAATGTTGCAGGCAGGTGAAGTTTAAATACACGAGGAAACAATTAGGTGAGCTGAGGGAGTTGTTGATCAGCATGGGACTTGTGACACTGGCTAAGAAATGGCTGAAGGTGAGATAAGAGTAGATTGTGTGGACTGGAGATCTGTCAAGTTTGAGTGCAAATACCCAATTTATTTTTAGATTACCTTATTTCAGTGTTGTCAGTACTTTCACTGTTACATATAGATGGAAAACAAAGTATTCTTTCATGGATTGCTGACATACTTGCAGTAGAGGCAGAGAAAGATCTAGGTGGTGGTGATCTTGTAAGGGTTAAGTGTACCCTTCTTGTCCCCTGTGCTGGCAAAGTAGTGGAAAGGCAAAAAGCAGCTAATGGGGTTAGTCAATAAAATAAATGGCTGGAATTACTTTCTGCAAATAAGGGGGAAAAAATAAATCAAACAAAAGAGAAGAGCTATTTAAATGAAAAGAGTGGCAGCACGTGCATAGAGTATAGGAACAGGCCAGTGATAAATCTGGGCTGTAAATGGGAAGTTTGAAAATATGTGGGTAATGAAGCCCTAGAACAACCCACCTCTGTCATGGTGTAATCCCAGCCTGCAGTCAAGCTCCACACAGCCTCTTGCTCACTCCCACACCAGCAGGATGAGGAGAGAATGGGAAGAGTAAAAGCTGGAGAACTCATGGATTGAGATATAGACAGTTTAATGGGGAAAGCAGAAGTTGCACACGCAAAGCAAAACAAGGAATTAGTTCACTGCTTCCCATGGACAGGTGTTCAGCCACCTCCAGGAGAGCAAGGCCCCATCACACATAATGGGTACTTAGGAATACAAAAGCCATCACCTTAAATCTTCCTTGCATTACCTTCTTGCTTCTTCCCCTCACTTCAAATACCGAGCATGATGTCATACTGTCTGGAGTATCCCTGTGGTCAGCTGGGGTCACCTGTCCTTGCTGTGTCTCCTCCCAGCTTCCTTGCCAGCACGGCAGTTGGACAAGCAGAAAAGGCCTCAGCTCTCTGTAAGCCCTGTTCAGCAATAACAAAAACATCTCTGTATTATCAACCCTGTGTTCAGCACAAATCCAAAATACAGCCCTATACAGCCACCGTGAAAAAAATTACCTCAGCTGAAAACAGCACACCCTCTAATACTAGTACTGACATAACTTACTTTGTTTTAAGCTAAAACTACAAAAAGCATCTAGGATACGTGTATTGGGACAATGCTTAGTGAGAGAGACCATTCCATTCTATTTTGATACTGAGCACATAAGAACATGGATATGCTGAAGTGTGTTTGCAGGTGGAAGTTATGCCTAAGTCACCTACTGATTGACCAGGCTTTGTGAATCTTGATTAGTCCGCGTGCAGCACTTAGGATTGCTGCATCATGTCCAAGATGTAAAACAAGGCCAAAGAAGTGTTTGCAGGCCTCTCTTGGCGTGGCATTGTGCATCCCTGGTTCCGTACAGGACTTCTCTAAGGATCATGTCTTACAACTAAGCTCCTGAAATAAGCTTGCCAAAACTACCATAACAGTCAAGATTTGTAGAGACTGGCTGTGAACTTTACAGTGGTCTGGGCGTAGTCTCTTCTGTTCTTGTTTGGTGACTCATTTAGTTGAAGTATTCTAGAAATAAAAATAAGGAATATCTGTCTATAAAGTGGCTAAGAGTGATGAAGCTGCTTCTCACCAGTCGGTCCCATGTAGCTCTAAGAACTTCAGGACTATCTGGAGGTGAGACAGAAAACTACAGTGTCCAGCTGTAGCCTGGGATTGTGCTTTCATTATGCTTTACCATTATCACTGCCTTCAGTAGCCCTGATGTTGGTATGAGTGTAGGATTGAAAATCATAACTGACCTACAGGCAACATTCCTCAAGGATGAGCTCCATCTCCCAGACCTTTCAGCTTCCTTCAGCTCCCTGCACTTGCAGTGGAGAATCTGGAGCAGTTATGGTGGTGCAGCTCTAAAAAATAGGAGGTGTGGGTTTAATGGTTTAACAACTTCTGGGAAATCCACAGCTACTGCAGGTAGAGTTCGTTTGATACACAAAATACTAAATTGTGTCTCAAGGAAGGAATTTTTTCACTTAAAATAGTGTTTGTGCCTGGTACAATTGGCTACTAAATGCCTCCTAGGAGGACATAGTACAATCGGTCACCTTGAAGTTGCAAAGTTATTTAGCCCTATTCCAGAATTTGCTAAAAAAAATTTGAAGATTTTTTTTTTAGTTCTTGTTCCTGATTAGCGTTGTCTTGTGCCTTTGTTTTCTATCCATTTAATGCATAATTTTTCCTTTTGCATTGTACTCAGTCTGTGAATTGAGAATGTAGGAAAAATACTTGCAAAGCAAATCTTTGAACAACTGAATGGACATGGGCAATACCAAATGAAAAGGTTTTCAAACAATCTAGCATAATTCAGAAAACCAATTTTGCATTTAAGAAAAAAATAGGCGTTTCAGCTCTATGGTTTTGTTTCTGTTGTCATAAATGTATTTTCATTCCACAGTCTTGTAACTTTTTTGTAACCTTGAACTTCTAATAGTCAACTCTAATTTATGTTGAAAATTGCTGAAACATGTTTTGTCCTTTTCCCTAATAGGGATTGCAGCCTCTTTCGCTGTAAAGCTTTTTAAAGCATGGATGGCAGAGAAAGATGCCAATTCTGTTACCTCTGCTTTAAGAAAAGCCAACCTCGATAAGAGATTGCTAGTAAGTACAGTGTATTTTCAATAATCTTTATCTCTCCCAGGGAGAAAGAAGGAAATGAAATGCAGATGGTAGTTTGCTGTAAGCATGTTAACTCCCCCTCAGACTCTGTTAGCATTTCTAAAATGTTTTGAAACACAGCAATATTGTTATGGCTGTAGCATTGATACAGGTTCAGGAATATTAAGTATCACATGTTTTTACATTCTGTCTCTATTTTTCCTGTAGTCAGATGCCTTCTGAGAGGCTGTATACATGGGGCTTGAGAATTAAATGGGGGTTTTTTTTCTAACCACTGCTAACAAAACATACCAGCAAATGGGCATGAGAAGCTCTGTTTCTTTAAAAATGTTTTCCTTTTGTAAATGGTACATAAAGTATAAGGAGTTATTATTTGAATGTAAGTTTCTGAAGCAGCAGTGTTTAAATTGTATAGTAAATGAATAGTAAAGTAATTTTCTGCAGCAGTAGCCATCTAGGTAGCATGACTGGTCCTATAGTGGTAACAGCAGACCTAGTAGGTACAGTGCAGGAGGCTTTCAGCCTTAGGACTCAAAACCTGTGTTCTGGGCTTCTAGCAAGGTGTGCAGAGAATATACGAATTTGTAGCAATTTCATGTGCCTTTTTCTCCCAGTGTCTTTCTGAAGATCATTTGGGGTTTTTCAATCCTCAGAAAGATTGCTGCTGCGATAATGCAGTCAAATACACATCCTGTGTAGCACTGCCTGGAGACTCAGCAGTATTTCCTGTTTCTACCTCAATAATACATAATTAAGCAAATATCTTTCAAAACTAAGGAGCCTCCCACACTCCTCCATCTCTTCAATTTGTACGTGATTTTAAGTGTCCAAGTCATAAATAATTTGCCATTAAGCTGGGAAATGGGCTAATTACACTGTTTATTGGGAGGGGAGAGCAGGGAAGAAAACTGCATCTTATTTCTATTTCAAGCTTGACAGACTTAAACTTTCAGCTGTTGACTCTCCTTACTCTGCTCTATTAAACAACTGTAAAGTATCAGATGATGTTGCCTACCATAGATGCCTTCATGAAAGTTTCTTCTTAATTTTATTAGTCAGTAAGTAAATAGATGGAGAGTCTCTAGCCTCTTTGTTGAAAAGAAGTGCTATCCATTCCACAGATCATTGTTAAGACACCCAGAATGGATGGTAAGCAAATGCTATTGAATGCCTTCCAAGATGGGGCATTTGCTGTAGTGATATTTAAGAATAGTTTTAACTTTCCTAAGTAACTGGACTTTCATAAATTGACAGTGTCTTTTAATTAGAAATGCCTACAGGAGTTAATGTTAACAGTACATAGTGGATTTTGTGATCTTTGTTAAATGATGCATTGGTGGTAGGCCAGGGTGGCTGGGGCACTTATGTATTGTTGAATGTATTTTTCTTAAATGTGGGGATGTGCTGGGAGGGCGTGATAAATGTGCTTTGTCATCTATTCCTTTGTACTTTCCCTATAAGACTCTTGGAATCTGGAAAAAGTATGTTTCCTCTTAGGACTGTTTTGAGCAATGTGTTTGGCTCATGGCTATTCATAAGTACATGCACTTCATGTGCAGTGGGTGTTAGGTTGTTTGCGTAACTGGACATCATTTTTTCCCTCCACTGCAGTGAAACACTGCAATATGAATGAAGTGGTGACTTTTCCAGTGTGGATACAAGCAGTGTTTTAAGTGAAGTACCAGGTTATTCCCACTGTTCATTCTTAAAAAATGTTCTTTCCATTCTGTCAAGAGTCATAGTTGGTTATTTACCAGAGAGCATTCCTGTCTTTTTAGGAACTATTTCCAGCCAACCGGCAGAATGTGGACCATTTTGCCAAGTATTTTACTGAAGCAGGTCTAAAAGAACTCTCAGATTTCCTTAGAGTTCAGCAGTCACTGGGGACTCGTAAAGAACTTCAAAAAGAACTACAAGAACGTCTCTCTCAGGAATGCCCAATTAAGGAGGTAAAAGTGTTTTTTTACAACTTTCTGTTTATATAATCAAAGACTTCAATCAACATTAGGTAGAGAGGAACAGATTTCCTCTGTTTTTCTCTAAAATAGTTGAAGTGATTCATCAGTTCACTCTGTGCTTAAGACTAAAGCAACCAAATATCCTCTGGATTTCCAAGTGTAGTTGTCTGTGGGATGGGGGTGTTTTCCCTCATTTGTCCTTGAGAATGTATTTTCTTTCACGGCATTAACTGTTAGATTGGAGGGGAGGGACAAAATCTTCTTCTACTTTTGTTTCTTAATACTTCTACAGTATGGTGATGTAAATGACTACAAGTATTTGGAAAGTCAACATAATTTCTGGTTCATTGGAAATGTCCCTTATTTCCTTCTCCAGGTAGTACTTTATGTAAAAGAGGAAATGAAAAGAAATGAGCTGCCAGAGCCAGCAGTGATTGGTCTCCTTTGGACCTGTGTCATGAATGCTGTGGAATGGAACAAGAAAGAAGAGCTGGTTGCAGAGCAGGCCCTCAAACATCTAAAGGTGCGTGCATGGGTGAAGAGGAGAAGAAAGCTGTGAATTCACAGAATACATTCTTTGGCTGTCAAGTTTTTACCTGTTCAAATCCAGGAGATTTAGATTTTTGAAGGCTGATGCTGAACATACCAAGCGTTGTGTACAGTCTGACTTCAGTCAAATGGATGCAAAACTGAGGTAGTTCAGATCATTGAGTGCCCTGAGTCCCACAGTGCCAGGGCAAGCCAAGGTGGTCACAGCCTGAGCACCTCTTCCTTGTGCTTTCCCAGGGTGCCAGGTCCCTGGGAGGCTCCTTGTGCTGGGGCAGGACTAAGCAACTGCTGGGACTCAGCCTGCTCAGACCTGACTAGTAAACCTGACTGGTAAGCCTGCAGGAACTGCCTTTGCAATGTCTTTGCCAGAAGCAAAGACATTTTGGGAGCATGGTGAGACAGCACCTGTGCTGGCTGTGCAGAGGGCTGGATAGATCCAGGCAGGAATGCCGAGGCCAGAATCTGTGAATCGGTTGTTGCCAGTGTTGGCTGTGGTAGCTGGAATACTCAGTGACTTGTGGAGTGATAAGCCAGGAGCTGGCTTGGGACTGTGTGTACATACAGTGTGGTTACTCTCTGATCCAGCTACTGTCCTGAAAGATGAGGGAACTGAATACATAGGCTGCAATATTGCAGTACCACCATTGCATGTTGGTACAAAAACTCTAAAGACCTTGAGAGATAGAAAAGAAGCACGAAACCAATGCAGAGGCATCAATCACTGCTGTCACTGGTGTTCCTCATCTACGTCTGAAGTAACTGCAGTGCAAGACACCGGATCTGAGAGCAGAGGCTTTTCAGCAGATTTAGTCCTTTTAAGCAGGTAATCTGTGACCAGGAGAATACTCCCTTATAGCCAGGGCTTCAAAGGTTTGCCTTGGAACAGAAGCAATCTGGGCTTTATTATTTATGGTAAAGTAGATCTTTCTTCATATTGGATGTCTCTCCATACTTAGGTGTTCCCATGTTGGTTTAGCTCCTACTGCTGCTGTCCTTTTGTCTGAATTTGGTTTCTCAATCAGTAATCCTAGAAATGCAGTCGCTTGGGATATTGTGTAGTCTTTGATGGTAAGACTGAATGCCTTCAAGTTTTCTCAAGTGGCTCAAATAGCAAGAGAAAGACAAGATAGTTTCCAGAAGGAGGAGAGACATTGTTTTTCTAGTTCTTTTGATGTAAAATTTGATTATCTCTCGTTGAGCTGTAACAAAGTATCCATTGAGATTTATTGTCTAGTACTGCAGGGCAAATTAACAAACACTTCCTGGAATATTTGAACTCTGGGAAAAGAGAAACATAGCTGGTTTTGTACAAATCATGTTGACTGGATGTTTAGTCCTGTGCATCTCACTGACCCAATCCATCAGCTGTGTCTATATCACCAATGAATTAGGTAAGGCATCTTGCTTATATAAAATACGCATCTTTCTAGGTACATCCACTTTCTAAAAAGTGAGGAAAATTTGTATGGAGTATTTACTATTTGCACTCAGCGGTAAGATTTTAATAGAAGCAATAGAAATTTAGACTTTGATAGCTGCTTCTTTACAGTTTGGTCTTCAAAAATGAAACAGCATTTTTCACATCCTTCCTCTTGGGATAGGTGGAGACAGATCTCAGATCCTTCTCTTAGGGCTCTCAGCTACCTCGATGTATGAGCCAACTCCAGAAAGTGGATTAACAGTGTTAGGATGTTACAGAGCTCAGTTCTGTGCCTTCCTGTGTGTCAATGTCCCAGAAAACAGTCAGGGAGTTGCTTTGGCCTGGTGCTGTGATTGGGATGTGTATAAATACATACTTGATGGGTGACATGTCAATTACAGGATTTATTCTTGTATGGCTCTAGCTGACAGATAACTTCCACAAAGCACATTGCCAGAGCTGTGACATCTGGGTACCAGTCTCTAACATACCAGATTCTTTCAGTAAGTTGTACACAAGGCTCCCCTGAAAAGATGTGTCAGAACACAGAGTATTGACCCAGTTTACAGATCTTAAAAATCCTTGCTGGATGGGTGGCTGCCTAATGGCAGGGTTGAGGTGGGCAGCCATGAACCAGCATACTCAGTGCAGTAAAAGTCCTGTGTGCCATCCATATGGCAGGACCAGCAGGAGCTGACCTCAGGAGGAGACAGGGCAAGCTGTTCAACCCTGCATCTCACAGAATAAACTCCTCAATGTCCCAGTAACCTCACTGTGACACTGGGGCTTAGTGCCCAGGCTGCCTCCAACGCAGAGAAGAGATGTTCTCCATGGGTGAGGAGAATCTTGCTGACAATTCTCACTGGAGGAAAGGCTCTGGTGAGCTTCAGAGCAGTGTGGATGCTGACCCTCTGCTTCCTAACATGATGCAAATGAAAAATAATGCCACTTGCTCAGCCAGCAATGAGAAGAAAGTTCCTAAATCAGTTAGACATTTGTGAAACTTGTAACTATGAGCCTGTACCAGTTGAGAAGTGAGGGAGGAATGTGAAGGGGATAAAGTCAGATGTGGCAAAACAAAGGCAATTTACTTCCAAACTGAAAACATAGGAATTTTGTTAGAAATTATTAATGTTTATAGACAGCAGCACTTCACAAACAGGTGGATGGGGGTGAGTTCTGCTGAGGGTATTAATAAACCAACTGCACTGTATATTGTCCTGCGTCCCTGCAATTTGCTTAGATACCAGCTCGATGCTACAAGGGCTAAAAAGGGAAAAAGAGCTATTCACAGCCTGCACAAGTTTTACAGTGCTCTTACCAAAGCACTGATGTTGTTTCTAAAGATGTGGCTATACCTGCCAGGAGTGGAAAAACTTGGCCTCTGATGTTAGCTATATCTAGCAATTTTAAGGGAGTTTCTTCCAAAAGCACTAAATACCGTCAGCCTGCCGAGCTGCTCATTGCTATTGTGATTTTGTGCTCTCTTAAATAGCTGATAATTATTGCAAAACACATCTTAGAACAACCTTTCAAATTTCAGTTGATTTTCATGTGTTTTAGTAATTATTTCCATGGACTGTATTGGGTAAAACCCTCATGATTTAGCCACTTGCAGAGAGGTGCTGAAGTGTACTTTTGGCTGTAACATGCCCACCAGAGCTGTGTGTGATGGGTGGTTTGTCACCTGACTAAGACCAGCACCCTGGTCACTCAGACCAGAACTCTGTGATATCAGGCCATTGTAATCCAGCTGGGGAATGCTGAACTGGGGGTTACTGAAGAATGGAAGAAAGGCTGAGCTGACCTGCAAAAGCAGATGAAATGGTAACATGCAATGTATATTTGGCTAGGGTCTCTGAAGATCAAAGGTAATTTAACTTCATCTCTGAAAAATGCTCTTAATACTACCTTAAATTTAAGATTGCAGTCTTAGCTGGACTCATCACAGGCTAAGATGACAGGAAATTGGAGAGATATGGATATAAACACTAGCTTTTAAGGAAAGATAGGATTCTTCCGTGTAATTTTTAGTTTTAATACCTGAAATAAGAGTGGAAATTTGCTTAATAAATGAGTTTTTGCTTTATTTTTTATTATATTAATAAACTCCAGGAAAAGACAATGAAATGTACCACTACTGTCTTGTCAGGGTAACCTTAGCAGTTAATACTGTGCTTGGAACATGTTGCTGTTTACCAAAGGGTGTAATGATATTCTTAATTGTGGTAATGAGAAAAAAATAAGGACAGTTGATCACAATTAACTTGGAATAATTTACTTTATTTCAGTTTCCTGGCACTTTTAAAACCCCTGTGAAACTAGAGACTTTTTTCATGTATTTCATCCTGGGATGTCTTACGTTGTAAACATCTGTAAAGCATCACTCCTGAATGAACAGAATGCTGCATTGTGAAATGTATGACAGAAGTTATGCCAGACTGTGGGCTTTATAAATTGATTTTGCAGAATTCAGTAACTAACTGGTACTGAATTTTAGTTTACAGCATGCAGGACATGCTGCAAAAAATCATGGATTCTGTGTATCTGTATTGTATGTTTTTTAGTAAATGCAGTGTGCAAGTAAATCTAAGGTTTCTATGAAACATTTTCAAGGATGAAATTCATGATGTGTATTCTAAAAAAGTTTGTTGTTTTTTTTTTTTTTTAAGTATACTGACATGTATTTTGATTTTTACCCTCTCCTCCTTTCAGCAATATGCCCCCCTGCTTGCTGTGTTCAGCACTCAAGGCCAGTCAGAGTTGATCCTACTCCAGAAGGTGCAGGAGTACTGTTATGACAACATCCATTTCATGAAAGCCTTTCAGAAGATAGTGGTACTCTTTTATAAAGGTAAAAGTGTATAATCCACAGTTGTATTCTGTGCTTGGATTCTCAGTGTCAACCACTGTCCTGTGATGTTTCACCAGGCAGTGCATATGAGAAGGCTGTGTTGGTGTTGAACTCTGGCATACTTTGTGCTTTGATAGTTCAAAGGAGTGTGGCAGCAGGAAAAGCCAAAACAAGGCCTTCTCTCCCTCTGTTGCTTTCATCCCATATTCAAGAAGCATGAGCAGGATCAAGCACTGTCCAGTCCCTGTCCACACTGTGCAGTTTAGTCCTTGTATAAAACCAGTTCTAGGAAGACATTTCTATAAATTTCTGGCAGATTTCAAAAGTAGATGAGAGCTTGGTTTTAAGAAACCTTGAAAGTGCAAACCCTCTTAGCTGGAAGATTTTTCAGGGGTTTGGAGTTGGACGTTTTTTGACTCACTCCCTACCAGAAGGAGCTTTTCTTATTCTTCTTTTCCTGCCAATTTTTTGCAGGTGCTATAGTTTTGATGGATTTCATTTTTATTGTGAAATTGACTTCTTCACAAGTTTATTCTGATCAGGTTGTCATAGAGACTAATGGTCTTGCACCGCATGTGATGGGTGGGTGCCAAACAGTTGGTTCTGACGTTCTTGCTAAGAATAGTTGGAGGAGCAAAATCAGCAGTAGAAACCTAATGTTGATCTTTGTTCACCCTGTTGAGTCCAGGTACATGTTCAAGGCAAATGAGTTCCAACTGTTAAAGTAATTTCATGGTTTCAGAAGGCAGAAGGAAGTGAGTCATGTGGATTTATTTCTATCCTTTCAATATAGCGTGACCTCAATGATAAATGAAAAAGCAATGCACCTTGTCCTTCTGCCCTCAAATTCTACAATTTGTAAATACCATTAATGACTGTAGAGCAACTTGAAGCTGCAAGCTGCAGCAATCACTTGATTCAGTTTTCTTTGAAAAAGAACATTTGCTTCGGACATGGTGAATGAGAGGCGTAATTGCTGTGCACTCAGAGCATAACTGATGGTCAGACCAGAAATAGTCTTGTGTAGGATTGCCTTCAGAATTTTTGTAGATTCATTACTATGTTAGCCTGCAAGAGCAACCTTGACATTCCAAAGCATTTAAAAATTAAAAAGGAAATAAATCACTGAATCGTACATTAAACTTAACATGCTTGAAGAACCTAGTTCCTATCTATTCTGCTCACCCCACGTGCTCTTGTTCTGACTCTGTAGATTACTTGGGCAGGCTTGTTTGGAGGGCTGAGAAGACTTCAGCCTCAGCACTCCAGGTGCCACAATACTGTTTAGGATTCACATAGTGTCTAGAGGAGTGTTTGAAGCTGCCGTATGGTCTGTCCAATACGTGCAATATGTGCTGTGCCTGCATTCCTGCTTGGAATATCTGGGGCAGGCGTGCTGCAGCACCTGCCTCTGCCATCTGATGCAGTCATGCGGCAGCACAGCTGCCATCCTTTCCTGGCCCCATTCAGGCTGAAGCTGGATCTGCCCTGTTTGACAGACCTGCTGCCAACTGCTTGCCTGACCTTACAGCCACTCCCATAGGGCCCTTCTGGGTGCTGGATGCAGGGAGCATCATTGCCATCTGGTTTTGGCTGCTTTGGAGTTGAACAGTGTCCATTAGGTGAGGACATGCTACTTGTGCTCCCAGAATCTTCTCTGGTTGACATAGGCCTTCAATTCCTGTTTCTTCTACATGACTGTATTGAGCTTTAATGGCTCATGGTGTGGCTTGTGCAGTGCCCTGCTGCCTGCCTCTTCTTTGTTTCAGTGCTGGTAGATTTCACCCTCTCCTTCACCCCAGTTCATATCTATCCACTAAAAACAAGCATCATGTCTTTTTAGAGATATACACTTTATTTAGATAACTTCCCAATGACAGCCTATCTTCTGTTTCCCAATAGCCAAGGAAAAAAAGCCCCCTGAAGCTGTTACTGACTTGGTCAGTGGTGAGGGAACAGCAGACACCCTTGTTCACCTTTTTGTTGTTTTTAAGTGTAATATGCACAAGATCTGGAGAGGTTTCAAGGTCCCTAATGAACTTCATCTAGTGACAAATAAAAGTATCTGAATATCTGTGAATGGGTAGATAAAAATTCAGCTTTGTACCAGCATGAATGTGGACAGTTTGTTGCTTGTTACTCATTATGAGGGAGTGCTTCCTGGGCATAAAAATAGTCAGCAGTGATGATAGGCACCTAATGCCAGTCACGCTTTGACTAATTTAATTCTATGACTACTCTCATCAGCATGTCCAACATCTTGCATCTCAATGCTTTCCATATTTCCATCATAAAATAGCCCTTGGATTACTTTCCTGTGAATTACCTGGAAATACCTAAACATGTTGACAGCTGGGGCTCATTAGCACCTAGAAGATATTGAAAGTCTGTGGTACTGATTTTTTTTATTTATTATTCTGTCTCTAAACAAGAAGGAGCATCCTTTTTTTTCCCCAATGTAAACCCCAAGTCCTATTTCCCCTTAAGTAGCAGCAGCTTCTTACTGGCTTGTAGGTATAATTTGCAAAAGCAGTTCTGTAGTTAGATAAAGCTTGACGACATCATTATTATTAGTAGTAGTATTAGTATTAGTATTGTTATTACTCTACCTTTGTGTTCCTTAGACAGTATAGCAAAAAATAAGCTGTCCAGTTGTATACTGATCCCTGGCTATGATGTTGCTTCTCTGGATTTCACTTAAAGCCAGTACAGTTGTTAATCTGACAGCTGAATTTTGACCAAAATTTAAAAGCCAGTTGCAAAATAAGAATTGCTGAATTCTGAGTGGCACTCAGTAAGTTTGCTGGTTTCCTTGCTAGCATTGTAAGATGTATGTTGTTTGTTAGTTCCTTCTGTGTTGCAGTGTGTCCCTTAACTGCTGGTAAAATAAGCACTGTTGTTATTGGAATATATATGCTATATATCATATTCACCTGTTGATCCCCTTTCTTTTAGTTTGTCTGTCCTTGAAATTTCAAATGTGAAATCTTGACACTATTGAAATTGATGATCATTCCTTTCATGAGGATCAGAATTTCAGTCTTTGAACGGCAAACACAAAGCCTCTGTACTTTTTCATTAGAATTCAAGACAACATTTACAAAATACAAGCAGAAATAGCTGATGGCAAGTACACGTGAAGTAGGGCTCTGGTCTGAGGCATAATTGGCCTCAGAGATATTCTTTTGCTGTACAGAGATACAGCAACCAAATGATGCAGACTGACAGAGATTCTCAAACTCTGCAGGAAACACTTAGAAGAATGGAATCCTCAAGTTCCACTTCATACAGGGGTTTTGTTTTTTGATGGATCACAATTATCTTCAAATATCTTCATTATTCAAGTACTTTTTGAGGTACTCGATGCAAAATTTTCCTGGGAAAAACCCAAAACAAACCAGAAAGGCCTTAACTGTACTGTGGATGACATTCCTTGCATCGAAAAAGAACCCTTGTCTGAAGGCTTTGTTCTCCCAGCTGACTTAGCTGCAATAGAGCTGAATTTTGCAGATTGATTGACTGTGTTGGCAGCTGCCAGGGCGTGCTTTTCCCTTTACTGCCCGTGGCTATGTGGTTTGAGTTAAAAGCAGAAAATCATTTGAACTGGGTGATTGAATGCAAAGCTGAGACCTGAACTTCAAGTAACTTCGCAGTTAACCCTGAAGAAAAGAGACTGGGCTGTTCAGTCTTTCTGCTCTGCAGCTTCTCCCTTTCATGAGGGACGTCCCCGGAGGCTCTGGCCGTGGGTGGTTTGAGTGGCAGTTGGCTGCACCTGCAGGAAAAGCAGCTCTCTGGGGCTGACATCACCTGGGACTGCAGTGAAAATGATGTGCACACGCCCACAAACCGCAGTGCTCAGCTTCAGCCATTAAAATATATCTATAATCAGCTTTAATGAGGAATAACTATATATATACAAAATGAGTCATTCCCTTCATCCTCCTTCCATTTTCCCATCCCACTGCTTCAAAGCAACTTAGAGGAATGATTATCTACACCTTGTCCTGCATGATTGTTGAATTGAGCATCTTTGTGCTGGTGGGAGAATGCCATCCCTTATGAGCACTGGAGGCATGAATGTACTGCACGTAATATTTCTTAGAAATTAAAAGAGCATTGCAGCTGTCCTTTTTGTAGTTCAGGGCATTTTGTTCTTCTGTGTTAGGGTAGGAGGTTTATTGCTGTGGAGTTAAATACAGGCAAATTTTTCATCTTCCAGACTTGCAAATGTTTTAATCTTTGAGGCACACAGTGAGGTTACATGCTGCTTTTATTAGATTAGGGTTTTGGGAAGGGAGGGAGGAATTGCACTTTCCCCTTTGGTAACAAAACCATTGAGCTTATGGGCTTCAAATCAAAAGAACAGACTTAAATCCTGTTACTTTTGAACTGTGTGTGCCTACCTGGAGGTGCTTCCTTGTACAGTATCATAATGTGACCTGCCATGCAGCAACAGGCTTCAGCACTTTTATACAGCAGCTTCATACTTCTGAATGTCCACAGTGCCCCAGAGTGTGAGCTGGGGACAGGATTGTTCTCCTTGGGTTTTTTTTTGGTGGTTGTTTTTTTTTCCTGAAATCTCTCCTAATTTTCTTTGCCTGTCATTATGTGTCATACCCTGAGTAATTTTGCAGATGTGGTTGTGTGAACTTCAGGACTCTGAGGTAATCTTTTCACATGCACTTTTAGATTAAACTGCAGGTTCATGAGTCCATGTGAAATATTTTCAGGTATGCTAAATTAAAATCCAGATTCATTAAATACTGTAATGCCTTTAAGCTACTGCTAAGTACTACCAGCAAGTATTTAATGCAACGTGTTCAAAACCTCTTTATTGTCTCCAGCTTTCCTGTAACATTGGAGAAAATGTTCATTGTGCCAGATTGTGATTTCAGGAAGATGGTGGATTTCTGTGCCTCTTGTAGGTTCACTAAGCACAATTTATATGTACAGAAAAAAGCCTAGAGCCAGCTCAGTCCTGTTTTCCCTGCATTTTCTCAGCATTACTGTCAACTGCAGTAAGCTGCAGAAGAGGTTTTATTTTGGAAAAGTGCCTGAGAGACAAGGTAATTTCCAGTCACATGCACTTATTAAATTCCTAATTTTCAGGGAGATTTCATATTCAGTTACTGTTCAATGTCTTGGAGTAGTTTTGATGAAGTTCAAACGTATCCCTGGTTGCTTCCATCTGTTTATTATTCAACAGCATATGTGAAATGTGTCTCCTCTGTCTCATTTGATCAGATGCTTTGGGGTTTTAGTGTCATTTATTTCAGTTTGTCTTCTTCCCTTCCCTGCCACATCTGCTCTAACTTTAGGCTGAAGCAGAAGGTGGTGGTCAGGGTCGGTGCCTTGGCAAGCAAATACCCAGTGGGTGGGACAGCACCAAGAAGCTCAGGGAAGCAGTAAAGTACATAAATGTATTGATTTTGAGCAGGGAGGGTAGTTTGTTCAAAGACAAAAAGAATGGAAATTTTAATGAGGTGTAGAAAACCATCTTTAGTCTTTTTATAGAAAAAATACAGTTTGATTTTTTTTTTGTTGCTGATGTTGTTTGTTCTTGCCTCTTGTGTTACATAACTGCCAAAATGCCATTTTGGATCCCAGATTTTGCCTCCACAGCCATCAATTACTGAGATACTTGGCTTGGCTGGATCACAGGAGCTTTGTCCTGGGGCTAGAGGTCTGTTGCTAGACCTAAATTTGCATATGTTGATAACAATAAGTGTCCTTGCTGTTTATTAGTATTTCTTTATTCTGACTTGTACTCAGCTTCACATGTCCTAACTGACAGCTATTTTGTTCCTGATGCTTGACATAAAAATGTCAGCTGTGCTGTCCATCCAAGCCAATTAAGTGGGTGGTCTGAATAATGACCTTAAAACTTCACAGCTAAAAACAATATAAGACCTTTAGGGGAAAATGATTGCAAAAAATCCCTACTGGCTGTCTCTTAAGTGTTCAGTCAGGAGGTATCTGTCACTTCAGAC
The DNA here is from genome assembly GCA_013400495.1 of Nicator chloris. NCBI lineage: Eukaryota > Metazoa > Chordata > Aves > Passeriformes > Pycnonotidae > Nicator > Nicator chloris. Next base: position 17,285 of record WAAE01022265.1, read on the forward strand.
TTCTAGAACCATGCACAATTCTGTGATACATCAGCAAGAAAAAGCATGGTAATTCTTACCGTGGTAACTTCAAGATGTGCAGGCTGAATATTATATTTCTTCTATCCAGCAAACATACGTGGTGTATTTAAAACAGATGAATAAAGAACTCTTATTGACAGAAGCACAATGTTTGATACTTTATTTTAGGCCTAATACATTACACATTTTATTGCATCTGGAACCCATTATATGCATCAAATATTCTGTATTTGTAGCCTAATATAGATCATGCAAAGCTTGTTCCACTGCAATCATATTAGCTTTATGCTGCCTTTAAAAATGTTTTCTCCTCTCATGTTTGAAATCTGCCAATCTCTAAGAAATACTTTTTTTTTTACAAACACTGATCTGTATTTCAGCTGATGTTCTGAGTGAAGAAGCTATCCTCAAGTGGTATAAAGAAGCACATGTTGCTAAAGGCAAGAGTGTTTTTCTTGACCAGATGAAGAAATTTGTGGAGTGGCTGCAAAACGCTGAAGAAGGTATGAGTTCATTTTTTTTTCCACATTTTAGTTATATCAGGATATGAAATATTCAGGACTTGAAATAGAAAACAGCAGGCATGACCGTCTCAGTTGTTTCCAGGCATGCCTAAGCCTAACAACACTTGCTGCTTTTTTAGTGATTATGGTGTTCCTGTGAAGTCCTTTATTCATTGGGTACCACTTGTCTATAGATAAACTCTTCTAGCTTCTGCAGGGAGGAACTCTGCACTGATGACAGAATCAAGTACCTTGGTGCTAACACCTGCAGCCCAACCATTTTCTGTCTCAGTGCCTTTTTTGCTGTTGTCATGTTTATTGGCACATAGCATGAGCTTGCATGCACCCTGGCTCTTGAAACTGGCTTTAGCTGAATGGTCAGGTTAACACTGTAGTCTGTATGTGCTGCTTTAAAATGGTTATTTAGAAGGGGAACTAGTTTCTTTAGTCCCTAACTTGGTTTTCCTCATATTCTTGATAGGAAAATACTTCTACTGAATAAGTAAGTTAACTTTTTTTGCATGGAAAAATAATTCCCCATCAGTTGGGAAAATGTGTAATAGATAGGGATAGAATTATTAGGGTTCATTTGCTTCCATTAAATATAATTAATTTTATAAACTTCGAGGGAATATGTACTTGTGACAAGGAACAGATAAAACTTAGCAGTAATTCACATGTTCAGATATAAAAATGGTAGCTGCTTTCACACTTGAGATTTTGGATGGGCAAGCTTGGTCTAATTAAGCTTTTTTTTCCCCCCCTTTTTTAATTTTCTGCTTGTATGCCTTGGCTGCTCTTTATTTTTATCCTTTCCTGCATGTCCCCTCTGCCAGATGTCCTTAATTACAAAGTCCAGTACAAACGGAGACAAAATGTTTCTGTGAGAACACACAGACCATGTTTGCTCTCAGAAATCTGATCTATGGTGTAATATTTGTTGGCAGTGAGCCCTTTCCTGTCAGGTGAACACAGAAATACAATATGATGCAAAGTAGCTTAGGTTACAAAACCACCATGGGTGTTCCTGCTTCTAGGTTACTTCTACTTCTTCTCCTTCTATTACTAAATGAACTTTATCTTATGCTATAAAAATCATTAAAAAATTTGGTTTGTACATGTTTCATACATCCTGTAGGGTAACACCACTTAGCCTTTCTAGATAGGCTGGATGGTGATGCTAATTGATACTTGCAAAGCAAATAGTTTTAAGGGTGCTTCCTGGATGAGAGCAGTACAGTCTACTCATAGAGATCAGAAGAGTGAGTAAATAATGCTGATCCTTTATTAAACTCAGCTCAGGTACACCTTGTGTGGCTCTGTAGATGAGGACCAGAACCATTCATAGCAACATGGTGAAAATTTTAGTGACAGATCTGTAAATGAGGAGCTCCACCATGGAGGGCAGCAGAGTAAACCCTCATCTCCTGAAGCTGTGTTTCTTTCTTCTTTGCTCTGTTTGATCTGCCCACGTTTCCTAGGAACTACCAGGTGTGGTGAAAATTTTCATTTTCATTTTGGAAGGATATCTTGTTATTTTTACAGAATTACTCACATCAGTGTCCTTGTGCAACCTACATGAAATGTTTTACTCTCTTCTCTTCTAGAGTCGGAGTCTGAAGGGGAGGAGAACTGAGGTGGTTCCACAGAGCACAGTCTCAATCTAGGTTAATGCCAAATGCGCTTGGGAATGCCGTACTGTTCAAGCAAAGAGGCTTTACTTCAGTGTCATACAGAAAACTATAGACTAGACTTTCCTTTTGTTTAGAAGAATAAAGGTTTTTAATGGAGCCCTGAGGCATTAGATGCTTTACTTGGGACTCTACCTCTGGCTCAGTGTACACTAACTTAGGCAAAGACATTCAGCAAGGAGCCATATAGAAAAAGTGAAATGAAACACTTATGGACTCCTTTTTATTAACGGTCTTTTTCAGGTACTATGGTATATGAACACTCCAGTTTCTGTTTATAGAACTGTTTGGTCTGTGTTTGTAGCTCAATATTGGCTTGTGTATGTGATTTGACACCACCACATTTTTTTGAATAAATGGCTTTTATATCTTAATTTTGTGCTATTAGTGTGTATGTAAAGTTCTGGCTTGCCAAAGCTTTTATGATTCTTCCAGTAAAAATTACATAAGAATGCCAACAGACCATTTTCATACTTCTTCCCCAAAAAATCAGCAGCTGTAGTTAACTGGTGTAGGGATCACTGTCAAATCTTTATTCCCATCCTTACATACAACTTTGGACAGATTAACCATATTCCATACCAAATATTGATTCATTCTGTTCCTTAAAGAAAATATACACGAACAAATCTGTGGAGTCCCAGTTTTGCAGGTACAGTTTATGCAAATGATATATAGAATAATATGCTCTGCTCAGTTCAAACTACACTCAGTTATTGGTGATTGCTGAATTTTGAAAGAGAAGTTGTCTCATTTTAGAAGAATTGACTTCAAAACATGCATGACTAGAAGTCATTACATATGAAATCTGAAATTTATTTACATCAGGTGTAGAAAAGCCAGGCTTGTATTCTTACAGGGGAAAAGCATGACAGGGCATAATCAATATAAGTGGTGTATTTTGTCATTAGAAACCAATAAACTAACAGATAGTACAGATTTTTCTGAGGAAAAGTCAACACTTGATATAAACCACAGATCATATGAGTGTAAGTGTCGTGTCTCATCATGTATCTAGCTTTCTTGTAAACAGCAAGTTAGCAAGTGGAAGTCAAGTGCTGTTGAGTGCCAGCTTTCCATCTAGTACAGCATTTATTTCCTAACAGGCATCGATCTTTGGAAGGGGAAATATGTCATAGTGATGTTTCCAGTAAGTATGAGAAGACCAGAGCCAGTCATATTAAAAAGCAGAACTGATGAATTAGCTGCATACTTTCCATTTTGGTCCTTGTTATTACAGAAAATAAATTTGCTGGGCATGAAAATGCTGCAGCTGTGACATGGTAGTATTGAGTCATTGATATGCAGCCACTATTGCCAAAAACATCTTAAATTCAACATTGCTGTTTCCTGAGGTGCTAATGAATATTTAGTTTGGTGCACATAAACCCACTTTTCTGTATAATCCTAAACTTAGGCTAATTTCAAAGGTGCCGATCTCGAGTAATGTGCAGAGATCGCAATGCCATTTGCCTGCAGTGAGACTGCCAGGGAGAGCCAGGCACAGCTGGCTGTGGGCTAGCTGGGCCATCTGCTGGAGACAGAAATCATCAGCTGCAAGAAGCACTGTGAGGCCAAAGGCAGCAAATCTGGGGTGCCTGCTGCAACTGTGCGCCCAGCACGCTGGAGGTACAAGCAAAGCTGAGTGGATCCACTGCACTGAAGTTGAGGTGCTTCCAAGCCAGGCACCTGAGTTGCACCCGATGGTGGTTTCAGGTTCCTGCTAAGTTGAGACGTTCCGTGATTGCTGACACAGTTGTCCTAGCTCCATTTATAGACATTGTGTTGGAGAGAAATGGGTGTTTTTAGTACAGGGCTGCTGGCCAAGTTGAAACTTGTGATTTGGAGCAGGGTGAGGAGTTGCACTCTGGGCTGACAGGAGTTGTTCACTTTTCAGTCACACAGTGCCCAAAGGCCTACATCTTCTGTGTTCATATCATGCCTAATGTGTGGCTCCTGGGAGCCCCTCTCAGCTTGCCCTTCCCCAGGAAAATTATTAGGCACTAACTGTTTCTGAATCTAGTTTTCAGGAATTTTAATCTCTGAGATCAGTTCAGGTGGGAACTTCCATGTGTATTTTTTCATCCAGCATTTCACATATATGCTGGTAACTGAACTAGGTAGGGGCACAAATACAAATAGATCTGGTTTGCATCAGACTGAATGTCACTACAAAAGCATGTCATGATAAGGTTTTCGGGAAACCTGTAGATTGGAACCTGGGCAGAACTTTTGTTGTGAATCCCTTCAGGCAAAGTGCCCTTCCCTTGAAGCCTTCAGAGAGTCTGCATTTCAGTTAAAAATGTTCCCAACGCAAGGCACTTCTTCAACACAGCTGTTAAATTAGTGTTTCTCTTCTAGAGAGATGAAAGCTCCAGTCAGCACCAAATACATGTTTTAAATATGGAATCAGTTGTCTTGTAAAAATGAAAAGATACTTCATAGAAATTGTGCTTCACATAATATATTGCATTCAATTTTGAAACTGCAATCTTAATGCCAGAACTGTACATGTTTTACTTTACAATAAATTGCAATAGGGTGCACTTCTAAATGGGGATTGCTGAATTTGAAGGTGATTCTTCTATTCTGGCCTCTCCCTTCTGAAATCATGCTGAGGTTTTAACTAAGAAAGCCAATTATATTGCTTTAAAACACTCCTCTGGTGTACAAGTGCTCTCCAGGAGAGAGACCACATCATCCTTGGGATGCAACAGTGAGGTTATACAGTGAGGTTGGTTAAAGTGTTGGTTATGAATCTGAAAGGGGCTGGCACAGTTCCTATTTTTTGCTGCTCAAACTATGTAATTGCATTGCAGGCTTGTCTAACTGTGTCAAGGCCTGTGCAAATGGGGTGTCCAGCCCACTGCAGTAATCCCACAGATCACAAACCATCATCAAGCTGATGCTCCCTGCATTGTTTGCAACAGCAATCCTGCTTCACCCTTACTATGCTTTGGCTGATAGAGATTTACCCCAAAGAAGGTGATGACCTGCTGTGCCAGCATCCCCCTTTTCTGCTTGGCCAGCACATCCCAAACCCAGCAGCCAGACCCGTGCCAAAAGGAGTGATGGAAAACTCCCCAACAGCTCCCTATGACAGCTGCAGGCTGGCTGAGCAAGGAAGGCATTTAACACCCAGAGAAACCACCATCTGCCTGGGGTGACATCCCCTACAAGATCCCAGGGTCCACTTCATAACCACATTTGGGAGAGGGAGGGATATGTAGGTGGTCTTGTGTGTGCACAATTAAGATTTTTCCCCAAAAGTGGCTCTTCAAGCAATATAGAGCCATTTTCTCAAGCCTTTAAAAGCCTTCCCCCTCCCCAGTCCATTTAGTGACAAGGTAGCGTTAAACAATGCCTCATAACTGGGTGGGTGTGGGAGTCGTGTTTTCTTCAATGCTGCCATAATGCAGTTTAAGAGGCAGAGCTCTGATCAGAACAAACACCCGTGTACTGAGTGAGCAGCACTGAGGGTCTGATGGACTGGGGAGTGTTGGAGGCCCTTCCTCCCCACTCCAGCTAACACTCGGGCTGAGGGGGTCTGGTGCAGCTCTTTGTGGGGCTCCTGCTCCCAGCACAGCTCCCTGGAGGTGGTGCCTGGGTCAGGGCACTGACAAGCAGCTTTGGTATTTCATGAGCAGCAAAAAACAAGCTTCTTCGTGTCTGTTTGAGCAGCACAGCTTCATTTCAGGGCAGCTTGTGCATTTCAGCAATGATAGGCCAGCACTTAAAGGCAAGTGGGGCAAGAAAAGCTGACCCAATCCCTTATATTCACTAATGGAAGGCTGTAGGGTGGCTGAACACTGATTTCTGCTTTGAACCCCTTCCTCAAAATGTGACCTACCAGAACCAATGGGTTCAGCCTGGAGTGGTTGCAGATAGGGGGGCACATGGTGAATCAGTCATGCCAGGTTTGTCTAAACACTATTTGGAGAATAAAACCTGTTGGTCCCAAGAATGCCCTTAACTGGGGTACTGGTAAACTGCCTGGTCCCTTCTGGCATCTCAAAGGCTTTTAAGCTCCTGTTGTGTTCATGGACAAGAATAACTACCTTTAAAGTCACATTTGCACTTAAAAATGGTGATTATCTAAAATAAGTCTTGTGGGCTGAGACAAACCAGTCCTTTCTCAAAAAGAGCCACAAATAACATTACATGGGTTCGTTGCAGCAACCATTCAGCTCTCACTGAGCTGGGCTGGTTATTAAGAGCCAAAATTAGGACAAATTACATAAGTATATGTTTTCCAAAAAAAGCCACATTTTTTGATTTTGAAGGGAAAAAAAGCAAGGGTTGACTTCTTCCACTTTTCCATCAAGCTTTTGGTTTTGTTTTTGCTATGATATTTTAAAGAAAAGTTAATTCTTGCTCCTTACCAGCCAAATGGGCCTTTATAGCTTCATGTAAATGAAAACAAATCCCAGGAGGGGAAGTTATGCCAACACCTGCAGAAGACACCATTCAGGCAGGCAAGCACTCCCAGGCTCTGCATGTAACCTATCTTGGGTCCATGTCACAGAGCCACTGCACCGGTGTCCTGGATGACTAAAATAGCTCACTTGCTATTTTTTCCTGGCAGGAATCTGATTAACACCATGGTGACAGCCTCAGCTCCCTCCCACGGAGGGCTGGTAGCTCACATCACACCACACACCAGCAGGGGGGTCAGGTGCTCCTTTCCAGCTTACCAACGTTATTCCCTGATGAGAAAGAAGTCCTGAGCTTACAGAGCCTCAGGAACTTGTGTAGGAGCTGTGCAGGTTGGAGTCTCAGCTCACCACGGCTCCCTGCTCCCTGGGGCCCCAGAGGCCATGCTGGGAGAGCAGTGTCCTTAGTACTCATCTGAGATCTGGATTAGGAGAGTGAAGGGTACGTGCTTGTTTTCCCACTGCCTCTCCCACATGGATGCAGGAGAGAAATGCCCGTGTCAGTCTCAGGGCTCAGCAAGCAGCACCCCACGCACGGCTCTGTTTTGCAGGCATACAGGAGGTGTCCCCCTACCATGGGAGAGGCATTGCTGGACTGCAAATGCCAAGATCCATCATCTCCAAGTCAGCACCAGGGAAGAGCCCAGTGCTGGAGCTGCTAATATGACACAGCTGCAGACTGACAGGTAACGTTTTGGTACTTGGATCTGTCCCTCCCATGGCTGCCAGAAACTCAATTGCCTCAGTCCAAGTCTCTCATATAAGAGTTCAATGTTAACAACTGCATACTGTGCCCTACACTCACCACAGCTCTTCTACTGATGGTGTTATAAGATTTGAGTGTCTGTTTCCATGCTATTCAGCATCCTTCACCCTACAGGGCTGCAGGGAAACTGCAAACTGCTCTGGAACATCACCAGCAGGGAGAAACACACCCTGACCACCAAATTTCGCTGGTTTAGAAACAAGAATAAAAAAAAAAAACTATTCAATCCACAGTGAACAAAAAAAAGACTGTATCATGGCAACTTCATAACAAGAAGATACCTTTGTGTTGCAGTCTCTCAAAGTGCAGCAGTCGGCTGAGATTTTTCTGTTAATTTTTCCCTGATGACATGGGCTAACATAACACTCTCCATATCATTAATACTTATTGCATAGCACTGACAGCCATAAATTATGCTGAAGAAATAACAAAAGAGTATTGCTGATGTATCAAAATAAGGTTTTTAGCCAGACCTACATTATTAAACCCACTAGTCTAGCTGGGGAAAAATCAATAAGCTTTCAACTGCATTTCCTTCTCCAGGTCCAAAATAGAAGCAGCAGCCTTGAAAAAATAAAAACTGACTGAGAAAAACTGATCTGAAATTTAGTTAGATTTGTATCAGAAAGACCACCCAAAAGAAAATAGATGGTATCTGTGATACTGAAGGAGATTCTAAAGGGAAATGAGAAGGCAGATAATTTACAGTTTGTGGAATAACTACGACAGTCACTGAAAGAAAAGGTAAAAAATTGTCACAAAATCTCTCTCTTTTCCTGATGACGTAGATAGAGAAGGTGAATTTATCACGAGGCTTGCTGCCCATCCCTACGTCAACTCTGTTCCTTTCAGTCCCTACAATCCAGGCCCTTGGGATAACAGCAATGCAAAGACATCTTCTGAGAGAGCCTGGAGATGACACTCTACTTCCACAACCAGAAATTTTTCTGGTGTCAAGAAATGGAAGCAGTGGAAGACCTGGAAGGTTATACTTTCCCCACCTTTTGAAAATAAACCCCAGTCTTTTCTGATTTTATCAAGACAATGGTATTCTGGGATTAATAGAAACAACCTTTTTTTTCTTCTTCTTTGTATCTTCAGCATTTTGCTTTGAGTTTAAGAAATTAGTGAATCCAGAAAACTGAACCTGTAAAGCTCTTCCAGAAGAACCCACTAATGCTGATTTCTAATTAAAAGGTATCTCATCCTGTACCCAGCTGAGAAAGTACTGATTTCTCTCTCCCATCACAAACCACACATAATTCAATAAGTCCAACATGGAAACGTCTTCTGCTCCCAGACAGATCACCTCTCACTTACTGTGATTTCTCACCTT
>WAAE01022265.1:26084-47934 GCA_013400495.1 Nicator chloris
AGAGAGAGAGAGAGAGAAGTAGCAGTCCCAAGAAAAGTATAGGACACAAAAAACAGGACAGAAAGAGAATTCGGAATACCTGCATCATTCAAGGTCACGTGTTTTCCCTTCTTGCACCAAACAGCACTTATGTAACATTCCCATGTGTTGCCCTTCTTATAGTCACATCAGATCCCTTTTACTGATGAGCAGAGAGCTTTATTTCTATTCTTTTTTCTATTTCAGCTTTTAACAGCATTTTCATGTGCATAATCACATCCAAAGTTCTCTTTACATATTTTGTTTTGGTTTTGTGGGGGTGAGTTTTAGTATTTTTATAATAACTGGCTATAATTTAGTGATTTTTGTAGTATTTGTGTCATATTTATGTTATAACTTAGCGGCTGTTACAGCACCTAATTTCTTTTTTAAGAAACTTTATTGAAACAGCAGCTCATGGTAATCCTTTTAAACTGAAAGATTCTTCAGGCAAAATGCAGCTAAGGTGATAAGGTACACCCCTGGATGATTTATTTAAACTGAATAAAACCGTCCTCCCTTCAAGTACTAAAAAACCAAAGTTGTTTATGCTCTGCCTGTGTGCAACTTCATGTTTATGCATTATTAAATGTGAGTAGGATGGATGAAATGCAAGAATCAGATGTAGGCAAGAAGAATCAGCATGGATAAATCAAAGACATGGATATATTTACTAAAGAAGTCCTAAAGCAACTGATTCTCATGACCCTAAATCCAAATGGCTTCAACAGGGTGTGGGAGAGGTCTGAGAGCTGTATGGGCAACTGACTGAAGAGAGACATATGGTGGTGCTGATGCTGCAAAGCAACCCTGGAGTTTTAAAATGAAAAAAGCACAGAGGAAAAGTGTGGTCTTCTGGGGAACACTAATCCTCAGAGAGGAAGCAAAAAGCAGCTTTCCATATCAAAGGAAGAATCCACTAGGGACAATTTTAATAGTATAGATAGGAACCTAAATGTAAACTAGAGGAAAAGCACGAAAGTATGGCCTTCTTCAAACATAACAGACAGCAGAGCAACAATAACCTGCCAGTCCTGCAACAGTGGGAGGTCTGAATCATGCTGTAGATGACATTTAAGCTGGAATTTTGTTTCCACATTGAAATTCATGTTAACTTTTCTCACCAGAAGTCACTTAAAATATCAGGAACCCAGAGATATTCTGAATTCCCAAGGGGTTTTAGTCCAGCCTACAAAATGGAAGAATCCAGATAACCCTCCAAGATGAACAAGATTCTCTCATCACAGCCAGAGACACCTTCCTGTTTAGAGAAAGTGTTTGGAGACAGTATCATTACTGAGCCACCTCTCACCAACCACATTTTACTGCTGTGCTAGTCTGTAATGGACAGAAATATATTCTTCAGAGGCAAAAAAACCCCAAGAAATCATCCAGCTCAGGAAAATAATATTAAACAGCTAAAGTGATAAAGCACTGTGAAAAAAACCTGACTGCTGAATAAAAATATCAAGCGTGCTCTACTCCCCAAATGCAGAGGTGCCTTGGTTAGTGCAGCATTCGGTTAGTGAAGGCCACATGCCTTTAACACAAGAGTGTCAAATAAAATAATGAAATGAAGAACTGTCTTAGTAGTTAAGGATTTACCCAGCATTTGGAGTAAATCCCTTAAGGGATCTTCTTTGTTCTGTCAGACCTGTGACCTTACTGTCCTTTGACTCAGAAGTGGAGATGACACTTAAGGAAGACATTAAGATGCCTGTAAATGCTGGATGAGTTCTGACAGCAGACTTAGCAGGGTGAAGTGCTGCTGTCTCAGCCCCAACACAGGTATAGCAATGAGAAGCAGGTAAGAGACCTGAAGTCCATTCCTTTCTTTCTCAAAGAAAAACTTCTTTGCACCCATAGCCAGAATTGAGACTAGAAACAAACCCTGGCCTGCTGCTGCTGAGAAGAGGGCCATAAAGTCTGATACACTTTTGTCAGCCTGCTTCTATCATCACTTGTAATACCTGATAGCAATCCCACTGAACGGGTGCAAGGCAGCACCACCCAGAGGTGCCAGTGCCCCAATCTCTCCATTCCTAATGTGACTGATTGCTTGCTCTCCCTAAACCATGGGAAGAAATATTTCCTGGGGAAAAGCAGCCTTCAAGAGCACTTTATGCAGAGAACGTATTAATTTAAGGCTGGATCCTCTAAAAAGATTGGATCATATTTAAGATGGTTTCCTACTGCTGAAGCAGCCTTGTTTTCCACCAGCACCCCAGTTACTGCTTTGTCAGCTGCTGTGTCTGTCTTGGTGGCATTAACAAGGAAGCAGCACCCAGTGTACTGCCAGCTGCCATGACTTGGGCTGCTCCAGAGAAACTGTGCCATCAAGTTTCAATACACCTCGAGGAGAAAAGCCGCTCCTGTGGCAACAGGCTGGCAGCTTCCCTAGCTGCCATCTCTCACTCACACATACAAGGTGGAAATAAAACACAAGATGGTGTCAAAAACACCTTCCAGCTGATACTAGGAAGTAAACTAATTATTTTAAACTTGAAAATCCACCATAATTTAAAATTGTCTGCAGAATTAAGTTTAGATTTACCTTTAGATTTTCTTAGATTTCAGTACACATTCTGTAAAGCACTGTAACTGCAAATACTCTATTTTAGGATTCTTCACTTACTTTCTTTAAAAAAAAAAAAGAACAGTATAAAACCCACTTTATTCTTCCTTTCTTCCTAACTGTTTGCTTCTCTTATACTCTTGCAGAAGGGTTCTTGACTTATACGAAGTACACAATTAAATGGAAACTGTATTAGCACATCGGCAGAACAATTCTCTTTGTCTGTCTAAACTGTATAGCAAAAAACAACGGCATGTATTAAAAAAAAAAAAACAAACCAAAGCTAATACCTGGTCAATTAATATAAAACCGTTTTCAACTGATGGCTGTCTTGATCAGCACCAACAGAAAGCCACAGTTTCAAAAGGGCAAACCCTAAACTGGGATTGCAGGCTGGGAAGCCAGATGGTAAAAAGAGACAAGCCTTGTGACACCAAGAAGAAACTTTGGTGAAAGATAAGCCATGACCTGTCAGCTTTATCTTTCTTTTAGAGAAATTGTACCAAGACAATTTGACTGACAGAAAATTTCTGTGTGCTTAAGGGATTAACTACTTATTGCAGACACCAGTATCTGATTGTCAGCTTGTGTAATGTCCCTAATGCAGATGTTTGGGCACTGATTGCAAAAAGCACTGGCAGTAGACTCCATAAGCAGCTAACTTGTAGGATAAAATAGGAAGCTAAGTTTAAGTGTGTAAGCCTATATACTGCTTAGCTTACATAAAGCCAGAAATGCACTCCACACCAATGCAAACGGGCTGATTTTCACCGTGATATGTCTGCCACTGTACTGGAGCTGGATTTATCTAGCTCAAGAGCAAAGCAGAGAATTCAGAACAAGCGTGAAACTTGAGGGTTTCACTGTCAAACTCTGGGTTACCATCTGACACTTCAAGTAACAAACAAGGTTTGTTTCTTCTATTTCCATGTTACTAGATACCCATTCTGCTGTTAGTGTCATCTGCTTGCAAGAAGACTGCTGGAAAGTAAAGAGCTGTTCTTATAGATGAACATACTCCTGAGCACTCTTGTTGCTTTAAATTTTTATGTGAGGACCTGGTACGCTTTTAGTGCCGTCAAGGGAAAAGACCAGATGATGAAATTGCTTCCCAGCTTGTGCACAGATGATGGTGGTGATGCAGCAGAACTGGCTGGCAGCAGCAAGTTGTTTCCCTAACTAAAGAGCCATAGATTTTCTATACACTCCTCATGCACGCTCAGAAAAGCTGAATTCACATTACTGGCAGCTCATAGCTATAGGTCTTCTGTTTGCAAGAAAAGAAGCTAGGCTATCCTAAAGAGATATTTTAAAGAAAGATGACTGGCTAGAGGCATATAACATTATTATTGAACCAGCTGCTTCAAAATGTATGTCAGGTGTCTAAATTAGTCATGACACTGGTTTAAGATCTGATATTAGGAAAGAAATGGAGTTTTAAATTTAACTTCTGAATTTTGAGCCATTTACTGTTCACGATTTCAAGGTTGTGCTCATGACCAAATTGCCTGTTTCTGAAAAGTTCTTACCTCACCAAAGGAGCACAGAAGCTAATTTTACCACAACAAAGCCACACTAATAGAGCAGGGTGAGAACACTGACTGCGCTTTACAGAAACCACAGAAAGAAATAACAGATACACCAAAACTTGGCATTCTGTTTTTCTCTTTGTCCTGTGAATTTGTTTCACCAGGCGTTTGCTGATTTGGACGAAATGTCTCTCTCTTTTCTGTTCTTTAGCAAAATATCAAAGTACCAGTCATGATACCCCAGGGAAAAAAAACCACTGTTCTGTCTCCTGGACAAATGATGTAGGAATGGCAATGGAACTGTGTTTATTTAGTCTACATAGAAGAAGGCTGGGGGTAGATCTTACTGCAGTCTTCCACTCCAGAAAGTGGAAGACTCTTCTTACTCCAGAAATGAGTTAGAATGAAGACAGAGCCAAACTTCTCATTTGACACAGCAAAAGAGCGAGACAATGGCCACAAGTTGCAACAAGGTTAATTCTGGTAACGGAAAGGTTTTCAGAGTGAGAGTACTCAACCACTGGAAAAAGTTGGTGTTGCCCTTCCTCCTTAGAGACATTCAAAATTTGACTGAACATCTATCTGGGAAAACTGCTTTGGCTTTCGAGCTGAATGTTGGATCAGACAAGCCCCAGGAGTCCCCTCCACTCCGTGTTCTCCATGGTTCTGTGACAGGCACAGTACAGCTCATCACACAGCTCACACACACAGGAGGAACAGTGACATAGCCAACACACACACCTGCTGATGATCACTTAGCAAATCAACTTACATCAGAACCTTGGTGCTCAAATTTCCTTGGTCATGTCCAGCTTTTCTCCCCAGCCTTACACTTCCACCATATAAAGTCCTGGTCAAACCATCCTCTTCTGTTCTGCTATGTACTTACAAAGACTTAGGATTTCTGCTTCTTAGAATTTCTTGGAACTCTCCCAGGGAATCACCTGGAAGGGCATTCAGCAGATGGTATCTATTTTCCCTTGAAGATGTGGTGGTTTCCACCTGAATGTGATAAACAGGAACTCTTTGGGATGCAATGTTAATGAGAACTCACAGCAGACATAACATAAACTCAATAAAACCTGCAATTAATCTGAAAGCTTTTTGCTCTCCCAGGGCTTACACCCCAGTGTTAGTCCACAAGCATTAAAATGTCCTGTTAGTCACAGAGTTACTAGCTTATATTTGCCATTGAAGTTTGCTGGGTTTATTTCAGACCTGAAGAACAGATGTGGCAGTGGGTCAGGTACCAGCATGTTGCCATGATCCCTGTCCCATGGAAACAAAGTGATACACACAGTCTCCAAGAGGCTCCTTTCCTGTGAGTTATCCACCCCTCCAGAGAGACACGCAAGTGCCTTATATACAGCAGGCCAAGTAAGTTTGAAATTGTCTGAAGGAAGCCCTAGACCATTTCACTTCCAGGATCTAGAATTCTGCCTTTTTCTCTTCCAGGCTTAATTAAAAGCAGCCCAATTTCAGAACATTTCTGCATCCTGGTCCTGAATAGAAGGATTGGCCTTTCAGTCAAGCCTTTTATATACTACTATCCAAAATACCATTATACTGCTATTTTCAGCTTCCAGAGTTTGTTACATTAGATGTAACAAACTGTCCTTATCCTAATCCTCTATCAGCTTAATTCAGAATGGATTTTAAATGTGATGAAAGGCGATTCTTGCAGTTAAGATCTTTAGAAATCCCAAGACATAGCTTCTTAACTTTGTAAGTATTTGCCTCTTTCACTATTTTTAGCAAGCTGGCCTCTGAAATACACTTTGCCTTAAAATCTGTGTCCTGGGGCTATTTTAGTTCTTTGTTTTGTTGTTTTAGTTCTTTTCCCCCTCACCTGTCTACAAACTTTAGAGGGACAAAGTTCAGCAAGCCTGTCTTCTCTGGCAAACACTATCCATGAGACAATTCAAAAGACATGGGCATCAACTGAGTTAACATGGAGACATGCTACTGTTACACTCCAATGTTATTTTCCAGCACTGCATGGTATATCTAGTGGGAATCATAAAGAATGGCTCAAAAGCAAAGCTGGGCATACAGCCGCTCCATCCAGGACAACATTTTTGCACTTGCCTGTAGCTGCTTCCACTTGAGCAAGTCTCCCTTCTAGGTAGTTTCCTAATAGCGATTTAACTTCCCAGGCTCACTCCAAGAGTTTTATGGATTTTGGTCAGAAAGTTTGTCAAAGAATACACTCATTATCTGTCTCTCCAAGAGCACAGATGAACAAACCATTATTTCCTTTGTAACCACTTGTTAGAGTTATTAAACTGAACAGGAGCTATGTCTTTGTACTTTTGGAGGAGCTAATTTCTGACCTAGTTGTGGGTTGCTCTAGCCACAGTACTTTAACAGCCTGTTTTCCGCCCCATTTTCCCTTTCTCTATCTACAATGCCCCACTTCACTAAAGAAATAAATAAAGAATGCCAAACAGTTTTGTACATATTCTTCTCTGCAGAGAAGATTCTCCGATCCAAAGAACATAGACAAATTTATTCTGTATGCCAGGCTCGCCTCTCCACTGTGTCTGGCTCATAATGATCTTTGACAAGAAACAGCACCACAACACCTTGTGTGTCAACCTGTAAGGCAGCAAAGATCCATGCAACAGCTACTCCTACTCATGCTATTCCTCACTGCCTAGTGCCAGAAAGGGCTTCTTTAATGTTGGCCATGGGATGGCACAAGTGCATTAGCACTGCTGGGAACTTGTTCCAGGAAGCAGTGAGAATTTCATGACTGCAAGCAAACACCACAGCACAGCCAATTCATTACTAACACATCAGGAAATAACTGGGGTATGTCCACTGGACATTTGTGCTGAATTTGAGACAAAAAAAAAATCTCGATTGTTACAGCAGATAACATTTTAAGTCTATGTTTAAGTGATTCCATATGTTCAGTCATAGGTTACTGACAACTAAGGTGACTAATTGACATGACTCAATAACTGAGGCAGTTCAGGTGACTGAGAGGACTCAGGCTTTCCTGCCCAGTGACACAAGAAATTACTGGACATTGGAAGCTCTACATCCATGGAGAAACACAATTAATGATACACAGCATTTTACCTCACAGACTTTGTTGACAGATTCTGTGGTCGTCACCAAACTTCAGGCATACTTAACTGGCACAGGAACATGCTTTAAGGGTCAGCTGCCAAGGAAAGATAAGCACTTTATTTACTCCAAGTAAAGCCAGCTGAAACCCTGTCTTGTTGTGTGCATACACTATTCACCTCAAGACTAACATCTGTCAACTGTACACAATAAATGTTACTCCTGGAAACACCTGGCTTTCTTAAACCCTATTTTCCCCCTCCCTGATTTTGATGTGCATGAGAGACTTTATACAAATGAGGGGAAGAAAAATGACTTTACAAGACAAAGAGTGAAATGAAATACCTAAAGTGCTACCAATGACTTATTGTAAACCTGGGAAAAATAAAGCGATAAAAAATCAGTTTATGCGAACAATGTTTTACTCACGACATTTTAGACACCCCATAATAGTAGAGAGTAACAAAAAAGGTCACACTGTTTTAATTTTTAGACAATAGTATGCAGTTTAGGAGAACTTTGTACATACTTGAGCCTTCACTTTTCGAATTTGTGCCTCAGAAATGACATAGAGCTTTAGATTTCAGGCACATAATTTCAGGTAACAGAAACCAGCAGTACCCACGTGAGGCCACAGCCTAGAGAAACAGAACAGATTTGCCCATAAGCTGAGTTTTCATTTAGTCTGTTCCAGTAAAAAGCTTCATGCAGCTATCCTCCAGAAAACAATCCAGCTGATGCGAATTTACAGGGAAATGAAGAGTAAACTACCCAAACAACTTCATTTTAAGCTTTTCAGACTAGTAAGAAGCATGCCAGCACTGAGCCCGTGTTTCCACTCCCCTCTCCCTTTGCAGAAGCATTTACTTTTTGTACTGTGTTGTAAGTGCACGTCAGCAGCATTACAAGTGCCCAGTGTACTCTGCCCCCACTGCAGTTTCCCATGAAAGAAAAACTGATTCACACTGTTTGTAGCTCCTCCTGCGCCAGCAGTGCCATTGAAACACACCATAGAAGGGCAGGAGAACAAAAACTGTGCAAGGAAGCGGAGAATAAGCTCCAGAAAGACAAAAAAGTGAGCAAAGAAAATGAAAAGGCGTATTCTGCTCTTGGTTATGTCTGGCACTTCTGGATTTGTGTAACAGATGGGAGTGCAGAATTTATCCCCTATAAAGACAAAGGCTGAGAAGACAAATACCTAGGATCCTCACTTGGACCAGGTACTTAAACAATCTTAAAAAATATCAAAGTATCACTATCTATATTTTCCCTACAAAGAAGGACAGATTGTCCTCCAAGTGCAGGAGAGTCTTATCATAACTAGCAAGCCATAAGCCATTTAAAAGAATTGAGCCAATTTAGTTCTAGCCAGAATACAAGTTAAATGCTGAAACCTGATGTGAAATGGGAGCACAGACACACTCCTGACCACCATCAGAAATCACAGACATCAGCACAGCCAACTGCTGTATCATCAAAATGTTATTTTAAATCCAAACCGTATTATTCCAAGTTTGTACTATAGCTTGTGAACAAAATTGGAAGGGGGCTGGAGGAAGGACCCCTGCTACAATTGTCATAGATCGATTTACTGAATTGGAGCCTTTGAGTGCTTATATCAGCTGAACTATGCCCCAGAGTTTATGGTCAGAGGTGAGAATGAACCACGTTGCACCACACATGGTTAGATGCCTACCTGAACATGATGCAGTGTGTAAAAGGTGCTTCCCAGCCACAACAGGCTGTAGGAGATGGGTCCCTTAGTAACAAACACCAGCATTAATTAAGAAAGTGGAGATACAGCTTTTAATAATTAATAGTGAAAGAGATCTTCTAAAAAGAAGGGCAATGGATGATCGTATTGAATAATTCAGCACTATAACTAAAGCAACAATGGCACAGTAACTTTAGATGTTAGCATTTGCAACAAAATGCAACAAAAACATTTGATATGCTGATGGCTGCTTGTGTTCAGGAAAGGGCATACATCCAAAATACACTTTTCTATCAAGTGGACAATTTCTGATACCAGTCTTTACAGTAAAATTATAAGCTACTAGTAAAATTACACTGAAACAAGTGACTATACTGGGTTTATGCTCTGCTAGATTTGGGCCCAAAGGATCAGAAGCATGGCCCAGCAAAGGCAGTAGCTCCAGTCAGTAAATCTGCATTCCCAATAGGCCCAATTAGTCACAACATTAAGTCAGTTTAATTATCAAGAGGAAAAAAATCAACAGATTTTTAACGCTTCCTGTCGCTTCACAAAGCTGCTGCAGCACGAATGTCAAATTTAGAAACAAACAAACATAAAGCTTCAGCAGCTGTTGAGCATTCAGATTTAATTTGTGGTCACAAACATTGCAAAATTTGTTGTCCATCCAGCAGCTGAAAGGTAGATATACATCAATAGAAAAGCAACAAGTCTTTGTTATTGAATGAGGAAAAAAAAGTGTATTGTATTTAATTGGAGAAGTCTAGCAAAATACCAAAGAGCATGGAAAAAAATGTTTAAGACTAAAAAGAAAAGATCTGAGTGACAGACTAGGAAAGACAAAGCGTGCTGCTGTTCAACGTTTCACTGCTGGCAAGGATTATTTGCCTGCTGGGGCTTCCCTAGCAGTTGAAGGCCAGCCAAATTACAGAAAAAAATCGCTTTTGGAATTTCCTCCCTGAACTGTTTGATAACAAGTTCCTATTAAGAATTGTTGTGAATTCATCAGAAAGTAGATGCAGCTTCCTTTTGGTTACTAGGAACCGATCATCACAAGTTCTCCGGCACCAAAACCCGGTAAAGTAAAACTACTGTGCCATGTACCCTTATAGACATCCCAAGAGAGGAACAAGCATGTCCTTGTCCCTTTGTGAAGCCCAGCAAAAAAGACAAGAAACTATCTTGGACACTAATCCCACAACACATGTCCACACAGGAATAGCTGGCAGATATTAGATCTGTTGTGTTTATTACAAAGCATCATTCGCAGGCTGCAGCCCACGGGGACTGTGAAGACAGGATTTTGGACGGTTGTCGTGAACCAGGACACCAGTCAAGCCAAGCACAAACATTTAATAAAAACTAGGTACTGAATAGCATGAAATTATCGATACAGTTGGAAGGTCTTGTAAAGTCCAATAATTGTAATCGAAAATATTTAACCCTCAAACTAAGGAAATACACAAATACGTAAGGAGGCACAGTAGAAGGATGAAGGTAGTAAAACTACCAGCGCTCCGAATACTTTCACGGTCAGTACAAGCAAATCCCTGGGTGTTTTCCCCGGGATTACAGAGGCCACGGATTATAGGGGTGCGCCGTCACCGGCGAGGCGCCGCCGCTCGTGCGGGGAACAGAGCGGTGCCGCGGCGGGTCCGGCGGGAGGGGGCGAGGCCCGGGCTCCTGTCGTCACAGCAGCCGGGAACGAAAAACGAGGAACGGGGCTCGTACCCTCACAGCAGAGGGAACGCGGCTGGTGCCGTCACAAGAGCCCGGAATGCGGCCGGCGGAACGGGACCCGCCCGCACAGCTCGAGCCGCCGGATAGCGGCTGACGGCGCCGACGTCACAGCCCTCATTTGCATACATTTACCTTTGCGCCCCGCGGCGGCCAATCAGCGGGCGCCGCTCACCTGCTGCGGCCGCACCCGCGCGCGGCCGGGGGCGGGGCCGCGGCCTCCTGGCGGAGCGGCTGCCGCGCGGGGCGGCGGTGGCGGAGCGATGGCGTGCGGCGGATTCGCCTGCTCCAAGAACTGCCTCTGCGCCCTCAACCTGCTCTACACGGTGCGTGCCCGCCGCGCTCGGCCCGCCCGCGGGCTCTGCCTCGTCCCAGCGCCGGCTGGGCTGGGCTGGGCTGCGCTGGGCTGCGCTGGGCTGCGCTGGGGTGGGGAGGTGGCGAGGTGGCGGGGTTCGCTCCGTTTCTCCCGGCGGGATGTGGCCGCGGGGGTGGGGGGTCCGCGCTGCGGCCGCTGGGCGGTCGCGGCTTCCGGCTCGGGAGGATGGGGTGGGAGGGGTGAGGAGGTGACAGCGGTTAGGCCGGGCTTTGTCACCGCGCGGACGTGGCTGCTCGGGATCAAAATCCAGGGCGGCCCGGGAGCGCTGCCCGCCCGGGGCGGTGGCGGCGGCTGGCTCATCTCCTGGAAGAAGCGGCCCTGGGGCTCGGCCCGCCGGTGCCCTTTTTCTCCGTCTGGAAAGGGCGCTGCACCAATCCAGGCGTGAAGCAGGGAGGGGTTTGTTTTGTTATTCCTCAGCCAAGGATCAGCGCCCAAATAAGTGCAGATAGGTCAGTGATGAGGCCCCCAGCACTCGCGGTGTTCCGTGGGATGGACCAGGAGTTACGAAGTCGGGCTGCCTGGGGTGGTGGCAGAATACTTGAGAAGAGGGAAAAAAATAGGATGTTAAACTGAAATAAATGACTTTGTTGGAGAGCTCCAGGCAGGTGCCTTATTTTGTTACATCATGTTGGAGGGCTTGTTTTCAACAGGGAAGAATAAAATCTCCAATTGTGGGTAGCTGCGGGAATGTTTTTCCTCGCTATCTGTTTTTAAAGGGCTCAGAAATAGCAAGAAATTGGAGTAAGTGTAATGGCTTCCTCTCACAGCACATCTGGAGAGGCAGAATGTCCTCTAATGTTTCAAGTTAATAACTGTGCTTGAGAGTGACTTTCAGCAGACTGAAATTGGGGTCAGCCAGTGCTTGTGGTTAGTTGTATCTGTGCTTTTTGCTGAAGGCCAGACGGGAGAGCAAGCAGGTCTAACGCTGTTCATCAGAACAAGCAGTAGCTGGCAGTAACTGGACCTGATGGTGCTCACCAGGATGGAGCACTATTACTTGTGGCAGCACCTGTGCTGAAGCTAGAGCTGATTGATGCTATGTTCTTGGGTGTATGAGGTGACCCGAACCTCCCCTTTCCTCAGAAAAGAGCAGAAGAGAAACCTTTATATAGGAGAGGCACTATTACTTGGTCTCCATCCTTGGAGGAGCTTGAGGAGTGAAATATGTCCCTGAAAAAGTCTGGAGCGTGCTTAGGCAGACCAGCCTACCCACTGTGAAAGTCAGCCTGGATGTTTGATGCCTTGTGTTCTTGGGCTACACTCAGCCAGAACAGAGGGGAGCAGATGGGTGTTTAGTATCTGTCGTTGAAGTTAAGTTTAATATATGTAGAGTGTCATGATGGAGCTAAGTTAGAATCATAAAATAGCTCAGGTTGAAAGGGACCCCAGAAGATCATTATGGTCAACTTTTCCTGGGATTTTCCTGTCCCAGAAGGTGGCTTATGCGTGCATTATCCCATCCCAATTTCACTTTTCAGTTGATGCAAGACTTCTTTTGTTATTATTGCTATTATTCCTTGAATGACAGAAGAGTGAGAGAAATCTGGATCATTCTCAGATGGATGCACAAATCTTACTGTGATGTCATGTGGACAGCAGGTGTTTTTTTTTCTAATGACTCTATAATTTATTTCTACAGTCATATAGCCATATGTTAAGTAGGTGTAATGAGTCTGGTAGGTCTTTTGGGCATATCTGGCCTCAACAAGGGTGGGTTGAACTTTTGGACTGTGGTACCTGTATAGTGTATTTACATCCTTAATCTCTGCTCTGATGTCTCCTTGAGTAGACTTTACTTTGTGGGTGTCACTTGGTCTTCTGTCACTTGACCCATACAGAACATATGTTTTTGCTGAAGGGGAGGAATGATATCTTTAAATGATAGTCACAAGAATATCCAATTGTTATTGCTAGTATTGTTTATTAATTATAGACAAGTTACAGGACTTAATAATGCTTTTAAATCCATAATTGGAAAAATAACACTTAAAATGCTTAGTTGGCCTGGTAGAGTTGATCTAGTAAAATGTGTGGGCTTGTCTGTTCTGTGGTTAGACAGAAACCTGAAATACAAGAGTTGGAGCAGCACAGTGAAGGATGGACTTATTTTCTCCCAGCTGGAAAAAAACACAGAAGACAATCAGAGCAATAACTTAATAATTGTCTCTTTAAAACAGTGTTGATTCCCTAATAAGTGCTGAGAAGGGAGTAGTGGTGGTACAAAGGGATAGGTAACACTTCTTGGATGTTTTTGTAGCCAACATTGATGTGTCTATATGACATGAATTAACCCTGAAAACTGTATATTGGAGGATTCAGTTCATATTCCACCTTTCATTAAAACACTCTGACATAAAATATTATATTGGAGCTTAATTTATTATTTTTTTAGTACTGCCTTTTTTGAGTGTTTGTAATAGTACACCAAGAAAAATACATCCTAGCAGTAATGAATCAGTTACTGGTTTAAGGCAAGAAACCAGAAACCCAGTAACCTAATTGCTCACTTAATGTTCTTTTTAGATGTTACTTTGCAGATGACTTTTGTTTCTTCTCCTGACAAGTTAGTGTCCTTAGGCCCTGATTCTATTTTTCAATACATTTTATATGAGTAATTCTGGCATCTGTGCTGAGTCTTGCTACTTCAGTATGGTTCCTTATGGGTAGAAAAAAAAATTGGGACTATTTATTGACTCTGGGTATATGATGATGTATATTGTCAGAATAAAATCTTACATGGAAGAACTGAATACAAGAACCTTTAAAATAGTAATTTTGCGTATCTGACCGATTTAGTTTTTATTTAGTCAGTTGTATTTACATTTCCCATCAAATGGCACATCCATACAAAGTGTTTAAAGTGCCTATCCACAGAAATAATCCAAATTCAGGGGTGTGTTTGTAGCTTAAAACTTAAGCTTCCAAGGAAGTCTCCAATGTTTGTGTTGAAGTGCAAACAGCCAATATCTTTGTTCAAATCTGATTTTTGGAGACGAAAGGGAAGTTCCTAATTAGTGGTGAAAGGTTGAAATGGTAGGTGAGTCATGAGATTAAATGTTCAAAAAAAAAAATACTGACAGTTCATTTGGGTGGTGTGTGCTGGTTTTGTCACCCAAGCAGCTACTTAATTATTGCTGCAGCAGGAGACATGAAATATTTGTTGGCAGCATGTAAACATCTCACATTTTGATGAGCAGGATTTGTTTTTCTTACACCTAGAGCAGCCATTTGATTCCAGTTAAAACATACAGTTCCTTTTCCATTACAAGTGTGTATTTTTTTAGTAGCACAAAGCTTATTCCATAAAAGCATCCACACTTACTTGCAACACTAGAAAGTACCATATCAAAAGAATTCACTTTTTATATTATTTCATTCTCTCAACCTCTTTTTTTTTATTGCCTATTAAGTGTCTTGGGTTTTGCATCCATTGTCAAAGCATTGTGTGTGAAAGAGTTTTTTGGGCTTGTTTTGTTTTTCCTATCACGGTTTCTCATGCTCTGGGTGCTGTAGTTATTAGAGGTGCATTTGGGCTTTCTACCCTCTTTATCAAACTTGCTTTCCCTGTATTATGGAAATATACAAAGATAAGTATAGAAATTCTCAGATTTGGGTAGTGTGTGCTTGGTATCATGGAGTGATTTGGGTTGGAAGGAACCTTCAAAATCATGATAGTCCAACCCCCCTGCCATGGGCAGGGACACCTATCACTAGACCAGGTTGTTCAAAGCTTCATCCAGCCTGGCCTTGAAGATTTTACGAGGGTTTTTAATTACTAGGGTATTTCATAATAATATTTGTCTTACTTGCAGAGTTCCTAATGCAGAGGAATGTTGCATCTTCCATGCAAATCTGTCTGCTTCATCTTTCTGTTGCATAGGGGAAACTCAGTGTTAAGAGGCAGGGCCAACATCTGGATTTTCCTCGGGAAAGGGAACGTGTCTTTGTGTTGTCTGGTATGTCCTGACTGGTGTAGGGGCTACACAGAGCCAGGTACCAGCAGACAGGAGTTAGAGAAGCACAGTTCTTGCCTCAAGTGGCAAAGTTTCTTTCACATTGGTGAGTAAGCCTGCGATCTCTGGGTGCAGCTCCATTTTGGTTTGTTTTCTGCTGTAAGAATAATGCACTGCTTGCCCTGTGTGAAAGGCTCTGGGCAGCATTTGGGTGTGCAGCATCAAGAGTTTGCCCCAGCACCAGCCTGGTCTGTGCTGGTCTCCCTCGTTGCCATGACTGGATGCTCAGCAAATGGGATGGGTTGCCTTGGAGCCATTTCATTCATTGTTGTTCTCAAGAACCTTTTGAAGATGGCAGTATAAGCTGGGCTATCTAGTCTTGACATGTAAGTAAAACTGGTACAGAAGCTCCCAGGTATCAGTCAAGGAAGGTAGTGTTGGTCATGTCAGTCTTGTGGCCTTTTTGTTTTCATTGGCATTTTGGGAAGGTTTCTATGCTCACGCTTGAGAACACAAAAGAGTACAGCAAAAGTACAGATAAATATTTAAAGATGTTTTTCCAGGGCTTGGAAAGGCCCTTGGCTATACCAAGTGTGTCAGTTTATAGCCAAAGCGTCAGCGGTTTTTGGCGGTGGGTCTGAATCGAGACGTGTGCTGGGTCCATAGACAGCTGGGATTGGGTTTTGGTTTTTCATTGTCTTGTGCAGAGTGCACAATTGGCATTTGGAGCTAAGAAGGCATCCTGTCCTTAGGGAAAGAGCAGGAGGACGACAGGGCACAGAGGAGGAGGGTATATGGAACATGGTGTGTTCTGGTACTGCCGATCTTTTCAGCCATCCTGCTGGTGCAGGTGGGCACTTTAAAACCAGCACAATTATTGAGAACCCCTTTGAATGCCCTGTAGAAGCCTTGTAGCTTACATCATTAGTTGTGGGGTTTTGTACTCCTGTTTTTGTGTTGAAGGAGATACGATATGTGGGAGAAGGATCTGTGGGCTCACCAGGCTTTGTGAAAACATTTCGTAACCTCTTAAAAACAATGAACAAACACGCAAGTAAATGTAAACATCGTAGAACATAATTGTTCCTGCTGCGCAGCAGAAAGCTTCCATTTCCAAAGACCAGAGAGTATTAAGCAGAGGTAAAATTTAACTTGCGTTTTAGCATGCAAGTACTTTGTTACATGGCCAATAACGTGAATAATTCTTTACAAGGCCTGAAACTGAAAGAACAGGCTTTTGTGATAGGAGTCAGGAATGCTGCCTTTCACATAAATTGCTTGTTGTACACCATGTGTCTCAAGGCTGTTCAGTCATCAGACTGCTGATCACACTTCATTTGAGTAAGTCATGTAAAGGTGGAAGATTTTGCTTTCTGTTAGAAATCCTTACCCAGAGCTTTCCTTTGCTCTCAGTAAAGCTGAAGTAGTACTGTAAGGAAATAAAGTTGCTTACAGGTTGAGTAGCTTACAACTGTGATACAAACCAATTTAGCTTCATTTTAACTTGCTAAAGGTTATGGTTACACCATCATGTACCACCTGTTGTTTTAATGTGGTGTTTTAACTGAAGTGCCAGGAATCAGAATTGTCTTCTAGATTCTCTGTGGCTGTGCAGAAATGGTTGCCCAGTTTGAAGGGGAGAGTGGTGGAAACGTCTACCTTCAGTATATATGCCATTTGACATTTAAATTTTAAAGCACCCTTAAAAGTAGCAGAATATGAACTTACTGTGAAGAGAGAGAGGTTGGGGAGGATGTATTTCATCATTTGTGTAATCTCTCTGGTTTTAGTTCCTGTTCCATATCCACCCTGACAGCTTTTCTGTAAATATTTCCCTTGCTGATATGAGTAGAAATGCTATATGATCTCTTTACCTGGGAATGATGAGTCAATAGCTCGTGAAATTTAAATTTTGCAATGTATTTTTTAGCAGCTCTTGATTGTACTGAGGTGATAAGGAAGCAGTGGGAATACCAGCTTCTGCGTATGACTTCCTTCCTAGCCAGCAGTCCAAGCTAGTCGAAATACCAAAAAGTTGCCAGTTAGTCGAGACAGCAGATTTGCTGGTGGCTTGCTGTTATAGGAAGGAGGAAGTGGTTTTAGCATTTGAATTGTTTCTCATGGCATTGTATAGAGAAATAGGTTGTCAGTATCTTTTTTTCTTTTTTGTAATGTAGACTATAAACTTGCACATAAGTACAGAAGGGGTATTTGTGGAGAGAAATATGTTTTTTCCAGTACAGGAATGAGGGAAATGAGCAGCTATAATGTGCACTAGAGAACTTTGATTTAAAGAAGAGAGCAAATTAGGAGATTTGTTAGAGAAACTGTTATTTTTTAGAACATCTCTGAAGTTCAAATATGTGTATATATGTGTATCAAAAAAAAGGGCAGTCACCTAAACTGGAGTCTGATCTTAAACTGAAATCTTTCCTAAAATTTTCCTTATACAGATCCTGACATTGGAATAATGTTTTGTCTACTGACAATATGCTTGGTATTTTTTTCCTCCAAAATAGAAATGCTCTTATCTCATAGGGAAAACCACTGATCTTCACTTAGGATTTGTGCTACCTAAAGGTTTATTCTGGTAAAGCATTTATTTAATTTCAAAATTACTAGTTTATATATTGAATTACGGTAAGCCTGTATTTGTGTGTGTATGTTTTATGTAAGGTAACTAGGGCTTGAATTGGTGCAGAAGATACTATATAGTAAATGAAGATATTAAATACAAAATCGTGTCACCTCTCCACATTTATACACTTTCCACAGCTTTGTATTGTTTTTCTGGTTTGTGGACAGTGTGTGCTTATAGCATCATTCTGTACACAAATTATTCCAGTTCAAGGGTATTACAAATTCTTTGCTTGTAATGCTTGTTGGCTTTTATGTGAACATGCCTTAAGTGAGTGTGACCTTTAAATCACTTCTGAGAACAAGACTTGTACTCGTGTTTTTAAGTACTTCCAAAGAACCATTTGTTGCTCTTTTCTTGAGAGACTTTCTTACTGTTTCTAAGAAGATATTTTGCTGATAAATGGTTTAGAAGCTATGTAGTGAGCTAGATGGTGCAGAATAGTCCTTGGTCAGTGCTGAATCCACCTCTTATCTACCTATTAAAACTTTGATTTTTGGTGTGGAGAGAGTGACATGGTCAAAGTGCTGGCTGTGGAGTGTGGGAGTGTTGTTTGGAAGGCATTTTTGGGGCTCATCAGTCCAGGCACCTGCTCAGAGCAGGATTATGAATAACAATAACTTGCTGTCTGCGGAATCATGGAAATCCCTGAGATCATCACCAAAAATCATCACCATTTTGCAGATGTGTTTTCTAATGTCCAGTCTGAACCTCCCAAGCTGTTGCTTGTGATACCCAGAAGAGTTTGCCTGCATGTTTCTGTAATGTGCCTTCAGCTTTAGTTAGTACGTGATTATTCCTAAGCAGCCTCTTCGTGTATTAAACAAACCCGGATCCATCACCTCTTCTCAAACCTCACATTCTCAAGGCTCCATGCTGTTTTACTGGCTCTTACAAGGTTCTCAAATTCCTTTTCCACCTGGGGGACTTGAAATAGAACACAGTATTTTGAGCTTCAGTCTCACCGGCATTGTGTTTCCTTTGATTGCACTCCTCTTGGCTTTCCCCGTTTGCAGTGAGAGCTGACTCCAGGTTTGTATTCAACTCAACAACCAGTTTGATCTCCATATCTATCTCAGTAAGGCTGTTGTTTAACTGGTCTGATCCCAGGCTTCACTGAAGCACCCAGGAGCACAGTTTTTCACTTTGCAAGGTTCCTCAGGTTGGCTTTTTCCTCAAGTTTATCAAGGTATATCTGAGTTAAATCTTGTTTTGGAGAGTCATTCTTCCTTGTTTAGTATCATGCACAGATTTTCTGAGCATTCATTTGGTGCTGTAATCAGGTTGTTGATGAAGATATGGTGTGATACTGGCTCCAGTATCAGCCTCTGTGGTGGTCCTTGCCTGCTCATGCTTGCCAGCTGGATGCTGAGCCAGAGGTTTAACAGTCTGGCCTGTGGCCATTCAGTCGAACAGGTCGTTTCTCTAACCCTTCTGTGGGAAACTGGGTTAGCCCTAATCACTAAAAACTGCACTGTGATTTCAGATATTTCTGGTACATACATCAAGCAGATATTTGAAGTGTTACTAAGCAAAGCTAGCTTTTTGTAAGTAAATTTGTATA
The DNA here is from genome assembly GCA_013400495.1 of Nicator chloris. Classification (NCBI taxonomy): domain Eukaryota; kingdom Metazoa; phylum Chordata; class Aves; order Passeriformes; family Pycnonotidae; genus Nicator; species Nicator chloris. The sequence goes on from WAAE01022265.1 coordinate 45,264, forward strand.
GGTAAAATGAAGTTTCACAGATAACTCAGTCTTCCAAGGCTGACTCTGTTTACTTTGGGAGACTTCTGCTGCTGTGAAATGTGGTCTCAGTTAAATAAAATGTGACATTCTGAAGCTCCATAGAGAGTCCTTCTTTTATTTAACAGAAATACGTGGCCTTTTTGCATGTTGACAAAGCTTGTATGTTTAGAAAGTTCATGTTACTCATTTGAAGTGGTTAGGGTCACTAATTTTGTTTCAAGTACATTATTCTATAAAGCCATAGCAGCTTCATTTTTAGAAATATTGCATTTAAATCCTTTCATCTCAAAACACTGGAATAAGCACCGTTGAGTGGTCATTTCTAGTGGCTAATCAGTACATAACACTATGAGCCTTGCATTGTTTTACAGATTTGTAAAAAACAACTTTAGTTATTTTTCCTTTCTGTAGTAGTGTGCTTTTACTTTATCTTTTTGCATTTTGGCAGTAGAAAACTATAGAGAGAGAGTTATTCCTCTCATTCACATAGTCCATGCCAAACCTGAATATGAAGGAATAACTATAGTTTCATCTTTCACTAAACGCGGGGGAGACAGAAACTTAATCAGTTTCTGGAGTGGTTGTAAATCTACAGTCTCCATTTCAGTTTTGAAGCAGAGTCAATTTTCCACGATTTCAAGTAGCAAGTTCCGAGTAGCCAGTAATGATTTTGATCCAAATCATGGATCTGCCTGACTGGATACAGCATTTTCACATAGTTTGTCAGCCAGAGCCCAGTAGCATGGATCTGTGATTCCACTGAATTTCCAGATGTTTTAAGGAATTGGACAACTTTGTCAAGTGAAAGAAGACAGAGCCTTGGTATTAACGGAGGTAACACTTGAAAATGAGATTGATAACTCTAAAACTTGAATGTGATCGAATGTGAAACTAAACTATTTTCTGTTATTTCCTGAATATCTGGAGTTCAATAATGGGTTTAAAATCCAGAGAGGCTTTTTTCCTCCACTTGATTGAAAACCAGACCTTTTCTAGATTCAACATGGGGCTGTTTCTGCCAGAAAAGCTTTTTGTGCCAGGGTGTCAGGACACTTCTAGCGTCATGCAACTAATTTTATGCATATATCATCAGATTAATGTAAGATGAGATCAGTAATGGCAGCAAGAAGCAAGTGGTACCCTGCACCTCACGGACTGTGTTTATCCAGTAGGTCTTAGAGGCACAGATTTTGTCTCTTGTTTTGATTTCAGTATTTTAAGAACAAACTAATTTCATCTCATGCTTTTGGACTTCTGATGAAATGAGCAAAGAGCTGAACACACATTTTGGTATGCTGGAGGCAGATTGGTGAAAGATTTGCCCTCAGACAGAAAAGTATTGGTGAAAATCATTAGGAACAAAGTTTCATCTGCTCTTCTTTGTGAAATAAATTAAAATTTGTCATTGCTTGTTTTTTTTTTTTTTTAAAGATGTAGTGGCAGTGTGAGTTCAGTGCTTAGAAGCTGATACAGAGCATGGGATGTCAGACAGCACTTTTTGACTGGAAATTGGGCTATGAGGTTTTTTTTTGTTACTTGCTTCTGGTACTTACATGCAAAAATAAACCTTTCCAGTGGAATGAGACAGTGAAATAAAGTGAGTGGGCATAGAAAAGATAAGTATTGCAATAAACTGTCTGATTGGCAAGACTGATTGTTAATGTACTGGTATCAGGAAGTTTATAGCCTTCTTCAGCAAGGATTCAGAAAATTTGTCTGTGTTAGAGCCAAGGTGTTTTATTTTATTTTTTTCTTCAGTCCTCTCTGTACTTTTGATTCATGACACCTTTGCCTGTTGTTTTGGTTTTAAGTAAATGTGGTAATTTAGGCATTTTGTTTAAGAGAAACAGACAAATGTGAAATCATCCTAAAACGGCTAATATTGAACAGTTCCTTTGAATTTTATATTTTTTTTGTCTCTTTATGTGTTAAGAGAGAAGTGTAGGTATGACAAATATCCTGGTTTTGTTCTTGCAGGCTCTTGAATTTCTTGTATGGGTTACTGGCTTTTGGTAAAAAGTTTTTTGAGATGTATCCCTGTGTGAACACAAAAAGAAAATCCATCTGTAGTGTTTTGATCTTGATGAGCATCTCTAGTTGTTTTACTAGCTTTCTTGATGTTATCTTAGATTTCCATGTTTCAAAAGCTGCATTACATAGGTTAGTCCTCTAAAATATACTTAAATGGAAAAAATGTACAGATGTATTTAGCATTAAAACCAACAAGAATTCCCAGCTGTGGGGTAGGTATACGAAAGTGATAAGTTGGAAATTACCTTTTTTTCCTTTTTATCTTTCCTGCCTCTGGGTAAGCAGTAAAATGTCATGTGTCTTGTTTGAATGGAAATGGTGAGCAAGTGTAAGTGCTTGCTCTATACCTGTTGTTAAACAAAGCCAAGTAGTTGGACTAGACTAAGTGCCAACTGTTTTATATTGTTGGTTTGGATTTTTTTTAAGTAGCTGTACAGCTGGGTATTTTTTGGTGAGAACAGCGTTTTGGAAAGTTAAAACTTGCATGTTGAATTGGTGTCGTTCAACAGAGAATGTAATGAGCGATGTAACACATAGGTCTGTTTCAAACCAGAGAGTCTTGGGCATCTTGTGCCTTGGACATCTGGGTTGGCTTTGTCTGCTGCTTGCCTCCTGCTGG
>WAAE01022266.1:0-11004 GCA_013400495.1 Nicator chloris
AATGGCTTTACTTGGGCCAAAATTATTTACTGTGACCTCTTGTCTCAAAATGGGAATACAAAAAATGGGGTTAACCTAAAAAAGTTCCTTTCTTTTTTGTCTTGAAGCAAGAGCAATAGTGTCCATTCTGATGTCTTGAATGCAGTGACTAAATCACTCAGGGTAGGGCAGAGCACAGAAGGGCAGGAAAGGGCAGGGAAGGCAAGGAATGGCAAAATAAGGGAAGACATTACTTGATAGGATACACTGGTTCCCTCTACATTAAAGCAAACTCTAAAAGTCAGGTTCACAATTCTTTAATTGCCTCTGAAGGGATGTGAGGAAATGCTTACTCTGCATGAAGGCTTCTCAGTTATTAGATTCAGATTCCTCAGGTGACTAGAGAATAACAGGAAAATTACCATCCTAAATTTTGGCTTTGCTATTTTATTAATCTTCTTAATGACCAATATATTAGTCTTCTCCAGTTCCTCCATAAACAGAGGGTTCACTGTTTTCTCCCATATCAAGTTCAGCTCCGAACAGGCTGCATGCAAGTTCGAGGTCTGTCTATGTGTACATGTTGACCATCACAGAATTACAGACTCTATTAGTCTGAAAAAGGCTCCTGAGATCGAGTTCCACCTGTGCCTGAACACCACCATGTCAACTAGATAAGTTGCATGTCAATTAGTCAGTTGCAGTATTTCGATTTTTGATGAGGCAGACATAGTTGAAAAGCACCTTTCTTTCATATATTCCAGAGGATGGTAGAAAACACACCATCTTAAACTTGCTGGTGGTACATTATTAGGGAGTGCACTAACATCTTTCTGAGCAGTATGAGTTATTTGTCTCAGCCAGAACAATACCAGACCGGACTCCTCGAATGCTTTGTTTATTTATCACACACACATTAGTCTTGTCTACTGTTTAATTCCTCTCTTCCTGATAATGCTTTGAGTTAACATTAGACTCAAGGTGTGCATATGTTGGAAGTTTCATTGTGTCCCTGACATGTTATTACAGGTACCTGTTTTTCAGCTACTGAGAAACAGGCTTTTGAGGCAAAACTATATTTTGAGCTTGACTGTTGCTCTCTGTATGAAATCCTACTTTTGCCCTGTATTAATTGAGGGGGTTTTAAGCCGTAACTAATAATAGTGACCACTTCTCATACACCATTTTTAATGTGTTGTCCTTAGCTGAGCTTGCCAAGAATGAAAATATCAGCATTTCATAAGTGAGATAGGAAAAAAAATAATGCATATTCATCATGGGACTTGATAAATGTCACTAAGAATAAGAAATTAATTTTCTTCTAACGGTTCATATTCCAACATTTCACTATAGTTGATATACTGCCCAACACAACTCTGTAATTGATTTAGAAGCGGAAGAAAATATTAATTCAACTGAAATATATCCTTCGGATAATGTTCAATCTTAATTTCAAGTCTGAGAGAACCCTCTGCTTCCTAAGGCTGAGTTTGTCTTACTTCCAAGCCTTGAACTTTGGTGGGTCTCGCATATATGTTATCCCTCTTACCCCAAAATGACCTGATGTCCTTATTTCTAGGCAAATTTTCTTGCATTTGGCCAAATTTCTGTGATTTTTCTAAAAATCTTTCTGTGAGTTGCCTACCATTCTTCCCCTGCTTCCTCTGCATCATTTTCAGCCATGTTATTATCTCCTCCAAGTCAATGCACATATCTGGGACAGCTTAAATTAGAAATTTTTTACAAGCTATCTTTTTTTTAGTAGCTTCTTATTAATAGTTATATGTTGAGATTCATAACATATATTTCAATCAGTTTAAATTTGTTTTATTGATTTTATAGCATTCTGTATTTAAATAATGATACTGTTCAGTAAGTATTAAGACAAACACCACCGAGAATGCATGAATGTAATTACCTTTATTCAGTTTTGCAAACTCATTTAAAAAAATAATAGCAATTTGAATTATATTGCTATCCCTTTGGTTTTTTCCCACTTATTGGCTGAGTTCATGTGTCAGCCGTTTCATTAATTTGCTTAGGATAGAAATTACGGTAATAGCTCTGTAATCACTGGGGGTGTTCCACTCTCTCTTTTCCCATATGGCCTCTTTGTATCTTAAGTGAAGCTTTGCCAGAATTTCAATAAATATCAACAATTAAGCCCAGCAGTCCAGACAACTTCTAAATCAATTCTTAAAACTACTGCATGTAAGGTACGGGATCTCTGTGATTGCAACTCTTGTCTTGACAGAGTTTTCAAGAGCGCTCTCCTACTGCTGGAATAAACTGCACTTCACTGTTTTGGCAAAATGTGAATGGACTCTTACATTTCTATGTAAATACAGGACAAAACCCCTGTTAAGAGTATCTTATCATGCGTCATTGCTATTGAATTTTTCATCTTCCAAGGAATGAATCGTTATTACAATTCATTTTTCTCAACTTACATTTTTATAAATCTTTATGAATGCTGTTAATGCTGCTAGCCATTCATTTACTACTATACATTTAACTTACTTTTCCACTATCTCTATTTTAGATCTTTGATTCATAATCATTATTATGAATTTCCTCTTTTTAACTTTTGTTACATTCTGTTCAGTCTTTGGCCAATTTTATTGCTTGTTTGTTTTATATTCCACAACAACCAAAACAATTTTTAAGATAAGAATAGCTTTTTTACACATGTGCAGCTTAGGACAGATTATTTACAGCACACCAACATCTTTCTGTTACTGTTTGTAAATATACTGTTGTTACCCCTTCTCCCTTCTCCAATGGCTTCCTTTGTTTTGTTGGCTAATACATAAACCTTACTTTTCAATTTTTTTCATGCACTTGGAAGTAGATTTTCAAAAAAAGAGTTAGGTACCATGGTTTAGAGCTTGGGTTCTAGTCAGTGCCCTGTAGCCCAGTCTTCAGTCAGCATTTTGTGTTCTTGCTTCAGCAGACAGGAGGGGAAGCAGATGCTGGTTGTGTGACAGGCACCAGTTCACGAATATCCAGCAGAAAACTTGGTCACTGAGAGCATTTAGGTACCTACCTGCAGGTGGTACTGAGGGATGGTCTGGCTGTCCTTGCTGGATGTTGGATGCAGTTCCTCACTGCTGCTCCAGGTGCTTGAGCCCTCTGTGTGTGTCGAGCCCAGGAGCTGGGTATGACCAGTACAGCTGTGGTGTGCAACACATGCTCCTCTTTTTATCATTTTACTATTATTTTATACTTACTCAATGAAAGCTGGATGTAAAGAATTTTTATTTTTTTTTTGTCACTAAGGAAAGGGAAGCAGTGGAGCAACTCACCCAGAGAGTTTGATCAATCTTTGTCCTTAAAAGGTTCCAGAACCAGACTGGATAAAAATATGATCAACCTGGACTGCACTCACATCTGAGCCTGCTTTTTGAGCAGGAGGTTGAACTAGATTATTTCCTCAAGTCCCTGCCAATTATTTTATGAGATTGCATCAACCGTATTATTAATTAATTCCTTTATAAAATTAATAATTTTGATGTGTATAAAAATTGAATAGTTTTCAGATTATGTTAAAATTCCCAATCATTTTCTGAAAATACCTTTGCTATTTAACACATATATTTGCATTCTTTCCTAATTCCCTTCATGATCAAAATGAGAACTCAGAAGAAGGACCTGCCTCCTTATCAATTAACTTGCATGATTCCAACTTATATATATGGTGGGACCCATCTGTCCCATCTTACAGTGATTAGACAGGAAGATAAGCTTTGGGGTGGGGGAAAGCAGTTTATAGTGGTTCCAGATATTTATTATATCTTCAATAAAACACAGTATTTTAGCATCCAAAACCACATTTCCATATGGTTTTGTTGGATAAATGTTTCCTTAATATGACCATAAGGAAACTTCAAATATATTTTTGAAATGTTGCAGATAGTGCAGTATTCCCTTACAGGTCTCTTGGCATCAGTTTTTGTAAAGCAGAAATTGATTTAAAGTGTAGCACACACTGGCTTTTAGCAGAGGTGCTTCACCTCTTTACAGAGCTGTGATTGTGGTAAACTTATGCCAGAGACAATATAAAGCTATTCCAAATGGATATTTGCTAATGACCAATTTTGTATTTGTTTCAACTGAGTTACTATAATGTGTTTCATGACTAAGCAGAATTTTCATGGAAAAAGTCAAAGACACTTTGAATGGAAAGAGGGGAAAATATTTTATTGACCTGTTGATTTGGGAGGCTGGAGTATAAAGTGAAATCTGGATGCCTGTTACCTTTCATAGCTTTGTGCAGCTGCTTTTATGTCTTGCACTGGGAATTAAAGGGTTTTGCCAAGACCTTTAAGAAGAAAGTCCTTCAGCTGAGTAGCTGAATATGCATATCTTGCAATTAAAATCGATATTTAGCTCTTGTCCTAATGCTTAATAGAAATATTAAGCTTCCCCTTAGTAACGTCTATCCAGAGCAGCTCTGTGAAAATTAACTAAATACACAGCTGAGTCATAGCAGATCAGGGGAGTGAGCAATGGCTTCACATCAGATTGTACTGACAGTGAAGGTAAGAGACCTACAAGGAAATAGTTTGTCTTTCAGTTTTCTAACCTTACTTATTGTACAGGTGATTTCAAAAAAAAGAAAAGTCACTTTTCAATGCATCTTCCTGAAAGCTGCTCAGTATTTTGTACTGCAAATTCTCCAGTGAAAACACAAAACCCAAAAATCCTGGTTTGTTTGTTTTTGTTTTTTTTTTTTAAATCTGCAGCCATGTCACTGAAATAAAAAATGTGCCTGTGTCTGTGATGAACTGGATTTAATGAATGAACCTAAGTATAAAAATGCACAAATCAAGCTTCACAGTTACTTCAGGCTGGAAGTTCTTTACAGGCCAACATCCAGAACTGCTTTGGCTTAGGGGGGCCAGGAGGTAAAATCTCACAGTAATATAGCTAGAAGAAACAAAACCAAAACAAACAACATCTCCAGATGTAAAATATTTGAAGAAAAGACTTGCTTTTATTCTACTACAACAGCAGGGCTGCAATCCACAAATGAACAGGGTCAGTGCAGTTACAATACAGCAATTAGCTGCAAAGCTGCAGCTTGGTCCAATATATAATCTTTCCAAATCCATATCCTCTAGTTATTGGCAAGTGTGACTTCTGACAAAACTGGAGATTTTTCCTCTGGAATTTCTCTGCTCTTGTCGGATATCTTTTACTGTAATTTTCTCTTTCTTTCCTAATACTGTTCATAACCTAAGCTGACATGACTTTGAAATGAAACGTTTAAAAATGTTTGAAGGGCGGTACAGGACAATGGAGGTGAATAAATAATTTCCTTCCTGTCATGTGACAGTCTGTGCAATCCAGTAGCAAACTGGGCACTTGGTTGCATCAATATATGTTGTGGATCTAAGCAATTGTTTCTGTGTTTAACAGTAATTCTCATCAATAAGATTTAAAATTAACTAGTATGTAGAGTGTTAAAAAACAGTGTTAAATGTTTTCCAATACTTCAGCTACAACACTTTTATTATATCCCCAGGTATCAAAATTTGGTCAGTACAAGATATTTTAAATAAAGCTTACCTGTTGAATGTAAAGACAAGTATATCTTCCATACACCTGTTATGACTCTGACATTTTAATACAGATTTCTTTTAGTCACCACTATTCTATCTTTAATCACATTGATACAATCCCATTGTCTTCAGATAGTGTTTTCCTCAAATTTTTTCAGTGGTTTTCTCACAGCCTTTTTAGGTGCACTGACAACACAGCCTAAACCTACCATACCAACAGCTGCAAAGGCAATACTCTATATCAGTGTCAGATGGGAGCTGCCTACCCTTAAACAAAAGATGAAACAAATCAATCCTGTCTGTACAGCTGCCCATATCTTCTGAGAAAATCCAAACCAATATTTTATGGCACTTTCTACATCAAGATGATGTGTGTATTAGACCACCAAAATTGAAGAAGGCTTTAAGTTTATGAATAACAGTGTAGGAAGCCTTCCTAGCTGGTTCTCAGTGTCATTGGTTGCGATCCAAAAAGGACTAAAATTAGGCCGTTAGACTTGACAGTAGGCTGAGGTGTCCTTAAATTTTAGACAACAACTTTCTATAGGGGAATGTGTAGCCCTGAGTTATTCAAACTCCTTTGGAGATGCGTGGGGTCCATCAGAAGCCTCAAGATGGGAATTGTAACTGGTGTAAAGCAGTGGGGACAGATGTGTCCTACACCTCTCTGAATCCAGCACTTCAGCACTTCTAAGAGCTGCCTGCCTCCATCCCAATGTGTATTTATGCACGCCTTCTCTAAAGACTGTTTAATCAAAATCCTCAGCAGAGATCAGAACTAACATCCCACACAAGTGCCCAATTAATTAAGACAGTCACTCTCTCATTACATAAAATGCAGCAGCTCTGAAAGAAGTTCAAGAGCTCCTTCTGAAGCCAGACTCTGCTCTGGGGTTAGGGAGCACATCTCAGGCAAGATTTGGAATTGTGCTGTGTTCTCCAAACATGAAGCTACGCAATGGTCATCACCTGCATCATCACCAGCATCTCTGTCTTGAATGAAGATGTCTGCTGATGTATTTTGTGTGGGGCCCAAGCCAGTAGACTGAGAGGCCTTTAGCAGCTTCAGTCCTCTAGGAGCAACAGGAGGAGAGACAGCTGCATTGCAAATCCCAGCAGACAGCCTAAAAATATCAAATAGTCCTTAAATTCCACAGCAGTCTCAAGAATTAGGTGTCCCCAGTTACACTGGAAATGTAATTTTATTATCAGGGGAAGATGAATGTTTAAAATTTAGATACCAGGAGTAAAGAAGAGCTGAACTAGGTACTATGAGTCTGTGTTTTTAACTGCAGCTCCCAAGTTTCATATTCAAGAAATCTGGACCTTTCACTAGCAATATCTGCATCCCATTTCACAACCAAGCCATTTTACAGGAATTTACCAAGGGATTTACGGATTTTTACAGTCATAAATCTGAATCTTTCATGTGTGCGTATTGTCTGAGCCTCAGGAAGGGGTAAAATAGGAAGGGCAGGTGGAGGAAAAGCAAAACATCGTGTTCCCTCAGGAAGGCTTTATCTCAGAGGAGAAACCTTACCAGCCCCACGGAGCCCTGCAGGCATCTGTACCAGGCAAACAAGAAGCACCTTTGCAGTCACCATTGCCCTGGCAGCAGGAAGCAGAAAACTCTCAGCTTTGATCCATGTTTGAATCCCAGAGATGAGCTGTGACTTCTAAAAAAGATCTCTCTTCCTGAGGCAAGCATTTTGCCCAAAATGCTAATAAAAATTAAAAACAATGCTCCCAGATTTATAGTGCCTCATTCTGAGGAAACCCACTTGCTGCAAGAGCCTCTCCCTTTCTTTAGTTATCACATAAATCAACATCTTCCTTTCATCCGAAAGATATTTAACCATTTTCCATGCTGTTCTCAATTGTAAATGAGAATGGGCCAAAGCATAACCCCCACAACACTCTTCAAATGATCTTTTTTCCATTATAATTGATATTTTAGATCATTTTATAACTGCCTCAGCTATAAATTCATCCCCATTATTTGTAATAAGTGCTGGCCTCATGTAAGTATGTTGGCTGTTTTCCCAGCATAAAGCTTTTGGAATGGAATCTGTTCATACTGGGGGGAGTGGAGGAGAGTGAGGGATGACCTACAACCCTAAAAATCTCATTAATTATTAACCATGGTATGAGGAGATAGAAATGTTCTCCATAGTTAAGCAGGGTCTCATCCCTTTAAAAATGTGATATAAAAATACAGAGAAGGATTCCTTCTACCCCTCGAAACAGCTCGACCCAGACCAGCCTGTTTGTCAGTTCAGGGCTGGCGAAATGTAAATTTGCAGCAGAACTGAGCAGTGCAGCACCAAGAGGGCAGGGAGTGGAGAACAGGCAACCCCTGAGATGGTGGGGCTTGGGGGGAACAGGTTTGTGCCCTGAAGAAAGGTACCACCACTGTATGCTCCCCGCCATGCACCCAGCTGAATACAGTGGTAATTTCCTTCCCCAGAGCCTGAAAAGGAGTCTGCACATTCCTGCTCTGCCTGTGCAAAGAGCCAGACCCAACAGCAAAGGAGTGCTCTCTGCATCCTGTCCTGTTGGAGGGATTGCCTTATTTACCAGAGGGGCTCTGAAAATGTATCAGAGGATGAGCTGTTCCTCTGGCACAACGCTTGATAAGGGGCTCACTCACCTCAGCTGCCCTAGCTGAATGGCTGAGAGCCCTTGCTGAGCCAGGTAGCTTTCTACAGACCCCTTAAAGCATCTCCTTCCCATGCTCTGCCTGAAGCAGCCACTACTGTTTTTCCTGCAATTCTTGGGCTGCTGGGAAGGAGAGAGGAAGACGCACTGGGCTGGAGTGAGGTGTGGACTCTAGTCCTACTAAAGGAGATAAAAATTCCTACTTTTTTAATCTTCCTAAGGGACATAAAGTCCGAGTAAACTGAAGAGGCAGGACTGCAACAACGAGGCAATGGAGTGCCCTGAACAGGACCATCTCCTGCAGCAGCATGTAGAGGGATAGGGTGGGAATGTTGCTGAGAAAGGCTTGGTAGGGATTCCAAGGGCAACTACTGCTGCTGTTGCTGTGGCAATGTATCTTGATAGGGATTGCAGCAGCGATGGCAGCATAGGAAAGTGGGTGAGCAAATGGTTCTACATCCCTTGCCCGGACTGGGAAGCCCCTGCAGCCTGCCACACTCCATGGGCTGAAAGTAGATGTGAAAGATCTGCCAAAGCCTCCCAGCCAGCTCTGCTCATGACCATGTGGCAGGGTGACATATGTGCTGTAGGCAAGAGAATGAAATAACCAGCAGACAAGCTCAGGGAGGGCAGGGCTGGCAGTTCAGCAGTATGTCCTGGTTGGAAGTGCCTGGATGAGTAGGTAGGTGGCTGCAGCCTCTAAGTGCCTGTGGGAGTGCAAAGTAGCTGAGTCACAAGTGATTGGCTTTGTTGCCATTGTTATTTGAGATTAAAACTAAGCAAATAATCAAGGTAACTTGCATTACTAGTGTCCCAGTGTTACTACAGCTTCAGTTGAAACCCAGGTTTGTAGAGCAAACATCAATCTGCCATTTCCCTACTCTCTTTTGCTTGTCTGGCAACCAAACACTGTTCTTCCAGTCCAGGTTAATTGCCATAGGAAAAATAACAAACAGAAGAACAGAAGGAAACTGTAATAGACAACTGCAATTAATCCTCCAAATGGCATCACCATTGATCTCCAATTACCTACATTGCACATTAATTGAAGTTGTATAAAGGAGAATATGTGTCCCCATGATATGGCAGTGGACAAATGTGAGGTCTGGGAGGAAAGGTACTAAGGGGAAGGGGATTGCACCTTTGTTCTTTCTCCTTCTTATCTGTCCCTGCATTACAATCAGAAAAAAAGCTAGAAAACATAGAAACCATGTCCTGGACCTTAGTGATAGTTCCTCTCTCTGTCCTTTCCTTCCATCCAATACTATCTGTCATGCTTCCCAAGGCACCATACACTCCTGCAGGGCTTTGCCTGCACTGTAGGCTGGGTTACCTATTTACAACATCCTGAGTTCGTTTAGGCTTTTACTGCATTGCCAGAACTCCTCTGAGGAATGCAAGAGGAGAAGAAAATAATTGTCTGCAGCAGTTCATGTTGCAGAAAAATCTAATTAAATTTCGAGGATGGAGATGGCTTCCTTCCACTAAAGGCTTTCCCCTTCTGAATTGCAAAAGCATATTGCAAATAACAAAGGGGCTAAAACTTAAAAACACACCAAAGGAAAAAAAGCAAACAAAAAATTGCCACAAGAATGTTTCATGCCAGAAATCATTAGACAACTGCAATTGAAAGGCCATTACCAACTCCCACTATAATAAAAGACATTATAATTGTAATCTGAACAACTCGGGTGACACTTTCTACATTGTATATTTATCTCTCATGGGACACATCTTGGCACTGCTGCTTATTAATGTAGGTGATAATCATGTAATGAATAGCTGGATAGATAAGAATATATTGAGGACAGCTGCTAAAAATAGCTAAAAAAACCCAACGCACATTATATCTTTACTGGAATCCTTGAAAAGAAACAAGAAGGACAGTCTTTAAAAATTATTTAAAATATAAATAAGGACACCCGTAGCATTTAGAAAAATTTGTTCCAATCGGGAATAATTTTCAGTTTCACATTTTTCTCGTTAGAGCAGAAATCTCTAAGAAAAACTAAAAAAAAGAGTGAGCAAAAAAACCACATGGGTAATTAGATACTGAGGAAAAGGTAGGTGTATATCTCTCAATTGTAATATCACCGATATTTGTGAAGTTGGAAAACATACTTGTTTTAAATTAGTGCTTTTTCTGGATGACAGCAAATTCCTCTTAAAACTGTCATCATTTCTCCTTCTTTTACCATTTCAGTTATTTGGGTGTTTCCTTGCCTGGGAGACACGAAATGTCAGCATTCCTGCTTTGAATGACAGCAAGTACATCGGAATGAGTGTATACAACGTGGGGATAATGTGCATTATCGGTGCTGCTGTTTCATTCCTTACTCGGGACCAACCCAATGTGCAGTTCTGCATCGTTGCTTTAGTCATAATATTCTGCAGCACCATTACTCTCTGCCTTGTGTTTGTACCTAAGGTAGGTGAATTTGTTTTGCATGGATCTGGATTTTTTTTCTTGCTGTTTTGTAATTATGATGTAATATGTAGGTGTTTATCACCATTTCAAGTGCAGGGGATGTGTATGAATTCTTAACCAAGCCCATCGATAAACTCTTCTCTCCAGACCCTGAAGGAGGAAAAAAGCTTCATGACATTTTGGAAAAAGTGTGAATACATGAGCTTCTAATGCCTATATTTTTACTGAAATTGTGACTGAGCAAACAAATTTGTTTTCTGTAGTTTCAATGGAATAGTCTCTATTTCCAGCTTTCAGGAAATTTTTGGAAAGAGTGGAGATGTAAGTGGAGATTCAGAGGGGACAGGTCCTGTTGTCTTTCTCTTTCTCTTTCTC
>WAAE01022269.1:0-39403 GCA_013400495.1 Nicator chloris
TATAAATAGTTTATTATTCTTAAATTACTCTTAGCCAGCATTTAGCAAAGTTGTCATAAGCAGCTAGTGTGGGAATAGAGCTTGGGAAAATTAATGAAACTTTAAGTTTTGCTAAGCTCACCTTGATATGCTTCAATGAACAAGGGCTGGGAAAGAGTGATGTATTGTTGAAATTGGATACAAGAAGCACAGAATTTATGGACTGCAAGGACATTTTGCAGAAACTAGATGATAGAGAAGAAGCTAACAAAGACTCAGTATATGTGTGTTGAAAAGTCCCCTCCTGGAAAAAAGATACTAAAAAGACTGAAAAATATGAACTAATTAGCATGAGAATTGAGAAATCAATAACCAATAGAAAACAGAATACTGACTAATGGAAGACACTTATGTAATTTAGACCCAATTAACATTATTTTCTTTGTTTGCTAAAAATGTATAAATAAGTGAACGAGTTTTATACCTGCATTTGTGTAGAGGCCAGAATTTTGTTGGCCACTCACACACCTCCAGGCTAATAATAAAGTAATGCCTTACTCACTGACACTAAGAAGACAGTTAGAGAGTCTTATTTATCCTGACAGTTTCGGAGGATTTGGTAGCTGAAATGTCACTCAGCATTCAGGGCTCTGCCTCTACTGTGACTTGCTGTGTCCTCTCAGCATTCCCTGTGTCTTCTGAAAACACTGCTGAAGGTTCCCTGTAAGCTGGGACTAATAGAGCAGTGGCAAAGAAAGACCTGCAACTAGCAGTTACCAAATAACCCATCTGCCACAGCAAATGTCTCTGTTCACTACTCAGTAATAAAAGGCATTTAATTAGTTAAAGTGAGACAGTCTATATCCCTGGTCAACCTTTAATGTCATTGCTTTAGAAAAATCAGCTGGTTAAAACTGGACATGGAGTGGAAACCGTGATATGGCAGCAAATTCTTCAGGCTGTCACCTTCTACCCAAAGTTTACTAGGCCAAAAAGAAGCTAAAATATATTCCCATAAAGGCATAAAATTTGTCTCAAAAGGTGACAAGGAATTGCAAAGTTGTTTTATATCTCAAACGTGAAATACAGTTTGTCATGTGACAGGTTTGAATGTAGAAGTCAGTTATCTGACTTGCTTCCTGTTAAATGTTATCTTCAGAAATTCAGAAATTGTAAACAAACTCTTTATTGCATTATTGCCTCAGATGACTGCTCAAACCATTGAAAAAGTGCATATGTGTGGATCAAAGTTAATATTTATGTACTGAATTCGTGCAATAGCATTGTGACCAGATCTACAAAGCACAGCCCAGCTATGTGCTCTGTGTGCCAGTTCCTTGGGTGGTGCTTGGACTCTTGCAACATTGCAGTGCTAATATTCCCTGAAGCTCTTGCTGGCAGTTTTCAGGCATGATGTAACAAATCTTCTGCGGGTGGAACGCTGCCCAGCTCTGAGGTAGTTTGCTTGGTTTGGTTTTGACTTCTGCATAAACAATTTGCATGCTGATTTTTAACATGGTACTTAAAAAGGCAGACTGTGCCTGAACCTTTTCCTGTTTCTTCCACAGGCTCCTTGAATAAAGCATTTAGTCAGCTTCAGTTTGCTTATTTTATGATCTTCCTTTTGTTTTATTAGAGTTCACATTTAATTGGAATGCTACTGAATATTTCTTCTAAATGTGCACAATTTTAAAGGCTTTTCATTTATAGAGGCTACTCGTCCATGCCAATCACTGTTGTCAGATTTGCACTGAAGTATTCACTACTGAAATATGCTGTGTTCTCATACTACCCATGGAATGAATTGCATAAGGCACTCCTGTTTCCATAATCCAAATTCTCACCACAGCAGTAATATCAGGCCAAATTCAATTGGCAAGTAGGATTAAGTCCAAAAAGGAGAAAACACAGCTCTACTTTGTTTTACACACTTCTCTTTATAATTTAATTCTGTACAGAGATTATTTCGAAGATTTAGGTCATTGATTATCTTTACGGTAGGCTACAAAAGTTGTAAAAATCTTCAAACGCCTATTAAATTTACAGCATCATCAATAAACAGAAAGGCAAATCCCCAGTGACAGCTTCATTCGGTCTAAACAGATAGAGCTGCTTTGAGAACAGCAAATTTACAGATTTGCACCGTGCCAGAATCAGACACATATGTGCACAGAAATAGACGGAAGTTAGATATTTCCATGCAATAGAAGTTGTGGAGTCAGCTGTTCTAAAAGCTACAAAACAATTTCTATTATGAAAGGGCAGAGGGGTCTAATCTAGCAGTAATGCTGAAAGGCAAAAGGAAATATTTCCATTTGAGCATGATTTAAATTAGTTAGGGCTCCCAGGTCTGGAAGAGAATGGATTGGGTTGGAGGGGACCTTACAGGTCATCTAGAGAAGAGGCTGGCAGCAGCCAGCTTCAAAGCAAACAAGAGAGGGAATTTTTCATGTGACAAGTGGTGGACCTGTGCAACATCTTGCCACAATTGTGGATAGTAAAGCTCACATGGGCACAAAGAGAGGTCTTCTAAGGGTTGCTTAAGACTGCCAAACAACATCCAGCCCTAGGAAAGACAGCTGGAAACATCTGGAGTGCAGAAATGTGTTAGGAGAAAGGTGTCATTACTGCCTGCCTTGTGCTTCTTTCCTGGGCCTCTCTGTATGGCCGGTGCTGGCCACAGGGCACTGGGCTAGCTGGGCCTCTTGTCTGACCCAGCACACCCAGGACAGGTTCTTAGATGATGCAGGTTCTTGGGTGAAAACATCACTGATGCATTTCAGAGCAGATGAAGCCTTACCTCCTCGACTCCATGTAATAGTAAGCTTAACCATCTCTTCCTATTCTAGAGCAGCACACCACCAAGTAAGCCTGTTTTACAATTTGGTGCTAAATCAGCCCTCGTCATCACAGCATGGCAAAATCTGCATATGCTAATTTTTAATTAAATAAATTACAAACAAGTGCCAATTTGAAATACCAGCAAATACGTAGCCTAGTAGTCTGACATCCTCACAATCTGGCTAACTGATTTCTGTGTAACCCCAAAGAGTTAATCCTACTGTATATGTTATATAGAATACATAACTGCTGGTATTAAAAGGTGTCACCACCTTGAATTTATATTGGTTATGTTTTTCTTGACTGAGTTATGCAATTACTCAAACAATGACAAAAAACTTGCATAGTGGTGTGATATAAAATCATCTTCATGTACTAACAGGAGAAAGAGTGAAGAGGGATAAATAATTAGGAAATAGTTTCCTAAATAATTAGGAAAGCTTTGATTTAAATTTGATTTTCATTCAAATTGCTTGTAAAGTGAGGTGACTCCATCATCACAAGTCCTGCTGCAGAGTGTTCTGGGGAAACCATTAACACACTAACAGAGACTAATGGGCTTGTCCACAAGGGGTAATCAGTGCACAATAAAGCAGGAGATAAATCCAAAGCATCTCGGCCAGCTTGCAATAACTATTATAGTCTATTTCCACATGCAGGAAAAAATTAATGTCACAGTATTTTATACCTGACAACTTAGACTTACACAAAGCTGTAAGTGGCAGACACTGTGAGAAGTGTCATGGTCTCTCTAACTGCTAAAAATCTTCTCTCTGTTGTCTAAAAATCATCCTTAGTCACCTGAAGTCTTTCCACCTTCATGCACAGAAAACATTTGCCCATATGAGGCACTGTACAGAGGTCATTTTAATAAGGAAATTTTGCATATAAAGAAGAAACATTTTTCTTTCAAATACACGTGCAGCTATTAATTCTAAGGCTGGAGGACTGTGCTGGGTTTGACTGGAAGATTGCACAGGTCTTTGAAAGTCATTGAGCTTGTCTTCCACGGGCTGTTCGTACACAAGTGGAATATCCAGGAAAAAGCACAGTGGTTCCTCGGTTAGTAAACCAGGGGAGAAGAATAACATCTACCAACAGCACCACACTGAATTCACAGCCTCAGAAATAGGCAGGAAAAACCAGATCCACAAAGCCAATCTTGGTAGGTGAACTCACCATTGCAACTCTGGGTGAGTTTTCAGGAGAGCTGCAGGCTCAGTATGTGTCTTCTGCCAGCTTCATGAGATGAACAATTTCCATTCAGTGTGTGTGCTTGGACACATAGGCACTCTGAATAAACAGATCGCCCACAGACTCTACAGTATCTTTTACAAGTATCATCAAAATCAACTCAAAATTTCAAAATGGAGATGAATCAAAAAGATGTTGTGACAATACTGAAGCGGGTTCAGTGGTCTGTCTGGTCCACATATAGAGGTTACGTGTTCCTGAACAGTCCACACACAAACAAAACAAACTGTGGATTAAATATTTTGCCCATCTTCTGGTACAAGCTGATACGGAGTTTAATCTTATTTGTATTTATGAAAGAATTAAAGCCATTTCAGTAATGTCACATTTCATTCAGTATACATTTGCAGGTTACCTATCAGAGAAGATTTTGTTAAAAGCCTCCATGAAAACCAGCACTATACCTTTAATGTTTAGATGGGCTTGGCTCACTCTTGTTCTTGCTCAGACTCTAAAATAAAACAGGAGCTTACTGGGATGCAGTGCTATAAAACTGGGGCATTTATTATATCCTTTTAGCAATTATTTAGTCCTAAATTATGTATAGACACTTCATCTTATTATGGATCTTTGTAGGATTATGGCCCAGAGAAACCTTGTTTTGAAAGAAATATATGGCAGGGAGGTAAGGCAGAATACTGGCTTAAATACTGTTAAGTGCCATTGAGTTCACCTCATTTGGCAACATCTTTCAACAACCCTGGTTACACTGCAGTTTGTAGCAACAGTTATTAATTATTACGTTTCCTACAGTGTCTTATATTATATTAATACAGCAGTAATGTGAAGCAGACAAATAAGGGCTCTGACAAAAGAAAGATAGAGGTAGTAAGCAAGAGGAGAACTGGTCACAGACTGCTGGGTCACAAACTGGGGAGATGAAATACACACAAGGCAGAACTCTGTTCAAAGAGACAGGGCTGCCTGTAAGAGAAAAACCTACTGTAAGGAATAACACAAAACCAGACACCCAGGCAGTGCTACTTCATGGAGTCAGAAGTCCAGGGAAAGAGTTTGTGTATCAAGATTTCTTGTATGTACACCAAAATAAACCACAAGCAATTTTGTGTAGATAATTTCTGGCTTCCTCTAGCATGCATGTTAATTACTGCAAGTGCTTTTAATTAATCAGAATTTTAAATATGGGAAACATGCTTTATGCAATAGTAATGGGGTTCTACAGAAGCTTAAGCTTTCAACTACTCAAAGTTCAACATAAAAACGTTGTGTTCCATTTTAATTTACTATTCAGGGCTTTGCTATAATTTTGTGCAAACAGGCAATGAGAGACCACTAAAATGCAACTAGTCCTGCTGGCACAGCCCTGCAATGAATTTAACATAAAGGTCTGTTTCTCTAATGCTAATTTACTGAGGCTATAAGCTGAAAGCAGAAACAAATTTAAATGAGATAATGGCAGAGGTTTACATTGCTTTTATTTTCTGCTATGGAATATCAGAGGAAAATATTCCACCTAAGTGGTTGCATTTCACTCAATTTCCTGGATAAATTTTATTGAATGAAATCCCACAAATTTAAAAGGAAATGCCAGAAAATTGAAATCAACAACAAACAGAACACTGAAGAAAAGCAAAATAAGTCAGATGAGGAAAGGTTTGGCATTTGATCCAGGGGCAAGGGAGATTTTGAGAAGACAAGAATATAAGGCAATAAGGTAAGTATGCTTCTTAACTGTTTTCACTAAAATGGTCTGGAGAAAAGAATGATCATGCTATCTGAGGTACAAAACCAATGCTATTGAGATGATACTATTGAATTTACCCTTTTCCTCCAGCAGCTGATTCAGTCTGTCTGCAATGTCTGCTGGATTCAACTTGAAATGTTCATATGAAGAAGATTCTCATTGACAAAATATGTAGCCTACTTTTATTTTTGTTTAACTCTGTTTATATGTACACATAATTGCTTCCCCTTTCTCCTGCATGTTTCATTC
This sequence comes from Nicator chloris, assembly GCA_013400495.1. Classification (NCBI taxonomy): domain Eukaryota; kingdom Metazoa; phylum Chordata; class Aves; order Passeriformes; family Pycnonotidae; genus Nicator; species Nicator chloris. Next base: position 6,029 of record WAAE01022269.1, read on the forward strand.
AGTCAGTGTTTCCTGTAACTAAAGCAGGCACTTTTCAACTACTTGTCTGCACAGACTCTAGAAAAATACTGACCTGAAGAATCTCTCCACATTTCACTGCAATTACATAACCATTACTATTAGCCTCAACTGCTACCCACTGTCATAAGCTATTTTATCATAGACAGATAATTTCCTAGTTCCCTACAAGCAGTGCATAAGAAGCAGATTGTGACTTAACAGCAAATAACTATTCGACCAAAACACTAAAATTTGATGGCAATTACATGAATGGTAGTACATTACAAGGCAGCCAGCTATCACAAATTTAAAGCATGAACTGCTCTCTGCAAAATAGGTTCTGACACACATATTAAAAAATATTTTGAGAAGCTTTCTTTTTCTAGCCTGACATAAAGACTAAAATCCAGGTAAAAAAAAATATTTCAAAACTCTCCACCTATTGGTCAGAGCTGAGGTTATTGCCTGTCAAGTATGATGTGCCCATTTATCTCATGTTAGTGTAAGAGCTATGGTCTGACCTGATAGTACACAAGCAAGCTGCAATTTCATTGCTTCTATTTACTTGATTTCCTTTTGCTCAATTTAGGTATGAAACTGGGAGCTGAAGCTACTGTCACTCAGGAGCTCTTACTGGTTGTGGAAATGAAGTTATCTGTCGTAACACTGTACCTGTAATGCTTCACGGGCTGAAGTACTAAGAAAATTTTCTGCAGAAATTGCTCAGGGCAAAATCAAATTCTCACTTAGTACAGGATCTTAATTTCACTCCTTTGCAGGCAGTTGTGTGTGGTCTCTAGGATTTATGAAATACAACGATTGAAAACCCTGCTGGAGAGATTGTTCTATGTTCTCCTGGACTAAAAATGAGGAGAATCCCTCATAATCAGGCCCACTAGAGAGCATCTATTCTCTGCTGCTTCTCATTATCTGTCACTCAATTATAAAAGACTTCTATCCTTGACTTCTTGCATCAGTTATATTTTTATTTCAGGTTGTAAGAAATTCTCTCTGCAAGTATATGATTTAGGATCCTACCTCTGAAATTAATTCATTATTGGTATTTCTGAAACAATTCAGATGACATTTCAGGATGAAGGAACTATTTATCCTGCTCCTTTTTCTCATGTCTCTTCTTGTTTTTTAATAAACAATGTTTTTACATTGTTTTTTAATTTCCATGCCAAGTATTGATATTCTTCTATTCAGAAGGTCCCAACTTCATTTCCCACTATTTTTTTTAATATTAGTTACTATTGAGAGGTCACTGAGAATAAAATAAGCAAAATGAGACTTGTATTACTTGAAAGTCCCACAGCCTTCTCATTGCATGAACTACAGTGCAGAATAACTTTACATGTCTCAGAAATAAATCTGCATCTCAATTTGTAATAAGAGAAAGATTTCTTCTGCATGTGACAGAACTGTGAACATTTATATGAAAATTTATCAAGTCTGATAAAAGGGCTTTCACTGTGGCTATGAATTAATTTACAAGGTTACAGAAAGGTTCTATATTCTTCCCTTCTCTTCCAAAAAAATCAATGCCTTTTTTTTTCTTTTTTTTTTTTTTTGTTTCTGCATTTAAAAGGCAGTTTTCTCCTTACAGTGACACAGACTATAAAGAAGGTGCTCAGGGATGGTGGCAGTCACCAGCAGCTACAAAACTAAGGAACTGACATTCGTGAGTAGAGTCCTCAGACGGAAAATAAGAGAAATAGAAGCATTAAGGAAGGAGACAATGCATAAAGGTGAATTTGGAGACCTGAAGGGGGATACCTTGAAGAAGAAGTCAGGATGCAGAAAGAATGGGTTCACAAACAGAGGTCAAACCAGAAACCTGAGTGACTAAAAATTTGTATGAGACATTTTGATAAAACCAAGATAAAAGTAGCTAAAAGTAGATATGAAATAAAAAAGTAAAACTTCAAAGTAATGAAACACTGAGTGAAAGAGTGAGAAAAGAGCAGTTCCATGAGCAACAGAATTCCTGTTGTCTGACTTCTTAAAAATGTGTTTCACATGACTTCATTTTCTTCTGTTGACAAAAATGCAAACTCTGAGCAAAGTTTTTCCTGGTGTTGACAATTAATAATAACTAATAACTGAACATTCACTGGAAGAAGGAGCACATACTGCAGCCTTTACAGCAGGAAAGGCAAGTGCAAACCTTTTTTCTTCACCCAGTCATCAATCTTCATGAAAACTGCAGGAAGTTGGTATTTTTAAGATCTTCACTCTGTTATTGCTGAGGTTTCAGCTTACCAATGGGTTAAAGAATGGGTCATTAGATTTAGATGCTCACATAAACACACACATAACTGAATCAAATAAGCCTTAAGAAATAAGACAAATTGAGTGGAACAAACCCCAGTGGAAGAGGAGCTAGGGTTATTGAGTGGAAAGGAAATGAATGAAGCAAGACAAAGAGAAAACTGACTTTGTCATGGCTCCAGGACAAATGGTGAAAGAGGAGGTAAAACATATCGAGACAGTGTTTAATAGAAAGAGACCTGAGAAGAAAGCAGAAGAGATTGATTTGTTGAAAAACAGGAGAGCAAGGGATAGGATGTGAAAAGGCTGTGTCTGACTGCTTCTGAAGTAGGAAGGGGAAGAGGAAGCTCTGGCTCCCCAGTGATAGGCAATATGGAAAAAGAGGTTTGAAGGCAGAAGAGAGCTCAGTAAATTGAAAGAGGGGATAATGAGAAGAAAAGTGAGCATATGCAGCAGTGGAAAATACACTAGTGCCACCTAACTGAAGTGACAGAAGGCAGTGGGCCCAGGCAGCCAAGGACAGAGATGAGGATATAGGGAAAGGATAGGCTGACATAAGGATGAACTGTGTGAAGACAATTGGGTAATGGGCATTAGATCACTGCTGCCTTGCAGCTGTGTGCCAGGGCATGAGGATGAAGGCTGGAAAGGGCTGGCAGGCCTGCTCAGCTATTCTGTGTTGTGGACGCTGCCAAAGGGGCAGGTGGAGCATAACTAGTAAATGCTTTGTTCATGGGAGAAATATTGAATTATGTCTGGTAATTATACAGCAAGGGAACTAATGATAATGATGTGCCTGTGTATCAGCGTCTCTGGGAGTATCAATTAATCTGTTTTGCCAGTCGAAGACGGTTGTGAACTCTCCAACAAAACATGATCATCAGAGCAGGCTCGTATCAGCACTGGGATGGGATCAGCATCTTTGATTGAATCATGGTGTGGGATTCCAGGGGACTGCCAGGCATCCAGCCCCTACAAGCAAGGGAGCCAACTGGCTTGGGAGCTTAGAAACTCTGAAACTGCTTCCAGAGGGCAGACACATCCCAGCAATCCAGGCCTGGGAAGGGAGCAGACACTGAGCAAAATTAACACAATCATGGAAGTCACAGCTGCTGTTCAGGAGGTGGGCAGCACTGAGCCCAGTGAGCACCATGCCAATTTCAGCCAGCAGCTGCCAGGGGTCATACTTCATTTCAGAAATCCCATGTGTTGGTATTTGCAGACAATCTTTTCAACAGAAATTCTGTCTCACAGGAAATATCAGAAAAGGGTGTCTTTCCCAGTCTGAATAAAATATATCTGCATTTCTAGGATTTGGCCAACTTTGTTTGCCACCTGTATTTGCTGCTTGCAGAAGCATAGGTTTCTGAGTCATGGTGAATCTGTAAAAGGTTTTTGCACTTGGAAATTCGTGCATCATTCTTCAACACACATCACTGATTCGATAATGGACATAAAATCTTTCTGGTATGACTTGAGTCTACTCAAATGCAGTTCATGCAAAGGGGAAGAGACCCTCTGCTGATGCTGTTCCAGATCAGCAAAGGTGCAGAACAGGCAAATACAAACTGAGTCAATAAACTGTAAGCGTTCATCATTGATATTTTGTGAGGGAATATTGGTTCCTCAACTCAAGAGAAGTTTCAAAAATTTCAGTCTATGATTTACTGCACTTGTATTCCACCACCTGTAAACAGGAAACAGGCTTCTATACTCTGAGATGCAATCCCAATAATTTTAGTGTATACATAGGCCAGAAGATGGCTGTGGGTCTTTTCCTGGGGACAGCATGGAGGATTTTTTGTTTGTTTGTTTGGATACAGCTTCACTAAAACTCAAGCTTTCTAAACACACAAAAGATGACACAAAACAAAAAAGGGTCGCTTTTCTTCCAAAAGGTTTCTTCAGCTAATTTCTCCTCCCTCTCGCTATTTGTGGTATCCCCTTTCTTGTCTTTCTCTATCACGTTCTCTGAGGTTGCTGCAATGTCCTGTCCTTCACACAGTCAGAGGTTAGCCACAGTGACATTACAGCAGCCTGCACAAGGATGATAAAAACCAGATTTGCTTCCCTTTCAGCCACTGCTGAAACACAGACGTTGGAAACTGTTTAAGATCGTAGGGTTTGTTTCTTGCAGTGACAAGCTGGCAGGAGCTACTCTCCTTGTTACTTATCAGAAAGAAATTAGCTGCCTTTAACATGATCTCTCCTTGCTACTGTCTTAACTGTTCTTTCGGTTTCATTCTGACATAGACCAAGTCTAAAATGTCACCTTATCATGTCACATGTTGTAATTTATAACGAAATATTTCTACTACAAGAAAAAATAGCCTTCTTTATCTGGTTTTAGGATGTAGGTATAAAATGGAAAATATAGAGATAATATTTAACCCTCAACTGTGAGTACTATGTAACAGTAAGATTATCTTTACTAGTACCATTATGGTCTCCCATTTCAATTATCTGTAAGATAGAATCATCCTTCTAGATATAAACATTTTCCCTATGTTATTTATGTGTTTAGTATTATACATAGATGAGCTTTGGGACAAGGTTTTTTATAGCAAGTTTCTGGTGTATGACAAAACAAAAATAATGACCAAGCCCTTTCTGAGCAAGGAACTGTAGAATCATGGCCATCTGGAAGAGATCATTTGCTGATATAACCACGTTTGTTTCCCCCCATGGGTCTCGTGGTCAATTCTAATCTGTAGTTCCGGATTTCTTATATATAGGAGAGAAGTGTTTAACATAGCAGAAAGAAAAAAAAAAAAAAAAAAACAGTATTAACCATTGGTTAGCTCAAGGAAACACACAATGCTGGATGCAGTCTTGAAAATCTTGTTCAGTACACAGCCTTGGATGGGGTAACTTTCCAAGGAAGATATACTGACAGGTCAGTCCAGGATGCTCTGATGGCTATAACTGGACTAATGACAGAGACTTCTCAACTATAATTGGAAAAAAGTGTTCCACCTGCCACTGGCTGCTGTTTTCTTCCTGTTCCCAAGCAGTGTAAATCTTGTAATCAATAAATAAATAGGACTGTGCGGATCTTTTGTCTGCAAGAAGCACGTACAGCTGTGTGGGAAATGAAGCTGGAACAATATAAAACTCCCAGCTAAATACGGTTAGAACATTTGAATAAACTGGGTTAAGCTCCTTGAAGAAAATCACCAGTTAACTCTTAACAAGTCTGCAAAGCTGAACGGAGAATAGGAGACCACACAAGCCAGCAACAACAAAACAGTGACTAACTGTGTGCAGTCGTGACATTCAATAAACAGTAGGTTAGAAGAGGATATAATGGCTAGATAGAATATATTAGTGTAACAGCTGCCACTGTCTATATTGCTTTTCTCCTTGTTTTCAAGATGAGATTAACTGTATTATCTATAAATAGACCAGACTGTGCAAGTCCTTTACCTAGAAATAGCACACACAGCTCTTCACAAAGCACCTTGCTCAGGCTGGTCTGAGCAAAAGGGAAGAGGTGTTGTGTAATGGTGGAGAAGATGCTGGTGATGGTGGTTGCTGAGGCCGAAGTCTTCCGTGCAGCCACAGACCTGCGACAGTAAGGGAATAGAAACTTCTTCCAGACTTTGCCATTATTGTTATTTTATGTTGACCCACATGAGATAACTCTTCAGGTGAAAGACATATCTATAAACCTTGGTATCTTATTTCCTTGGTTACCAAGTGTGACCTCGATACTACTACTAGTTTCTAGCCACTAGAAAATGCACTGCATAATCATATACCAAGACAAATGTATGCCCTTAAGTAATCAAACCTGCTGGAATAAAATGAAGTAGTTCAGAACACAGTGAGATATTTTCCAGCAGGGATAGAGAGCCACTCCCAGCAGTTGGCAAAAATCATCCAGAAATAAAAAGTGTTTATTTTTAATCTTGCACATATCTTTTCTATCAGCACTTTCTGTGATTTTCTGCTTAGTTGGGTTTCAGTCCTCTCCACACAAGATCCTGTAATCATTCTCTGATAGCCATTATTGTCAAAAATCAGGAACATCTTTAAAGCTAAGTTTCTTCCAAGCAATTTATTCCCTTTCCCAGAATGATACAAGAGTCTCAGTTTGCATTTCATGCTTCAGAAATTAATTTCTCCTTCACCAAAACAAAAGTAATATTTGCCTGTTCCCCCATGTGAAGCAATTCAGAAATCCATCCTCCCTTTCTCCCTCCTACCCCATTCAATCCCCTTGCTCCCTTTCCCATGTTACAGAAGGCTGCATTCAGAGTCCAGTGGAACAAGGTAAGCAACTCCTGGCCAGAAGCAGTCATAGAAGAGAGCCTTTTGTACCCACCACCATGGTCAGCCAGGTTGTGCTCATTCATGAGCAGAAACCATCCCCATATCCCCACGTGTCCACAGCCCTGCCTTGGGGCCCAGGGAAGCTGGGCAGTACAGTTCAGTCAGAACAGAACAGTTCAGTCAGACATGCAGCACATTCCTTGTGCCACCAACAGCGGGTAGGATGTCAAAGTTCAAGACACCCGGGCTTTGGTCACAGGCGTCTGACCAGGAAAAGACATCAGAGCTCCATCTCCCTGTCTGCTTCCTGCAGGAGTGCTGCAAGGAGCTACACTTTGTACCAGTGTCAAATTCTCCATAACCTTTGTTTCATTGGCATTATGCTGTGCTAGAAAAATACATTTATTTTACAGTGTAGTTCTAAAGGAAGTCAGGAAGGGTTTCCTGAAGAAACACGGATACTCCTTCATTTTAAAAATCTGAAAGAATAATAAGTTGTTACTCAACAATATGTTGAAACAAGTACTTTTTCTAGATCAAAGTGCTGTCTATTTATATTAATAGTTTCATTATGATGCAAACAGAAGATACTCTGATCTAGAAAACAGAAAAACATCTCAACAATTACAAAGTAGCAAACTCAATTCATTATTTTTGAAATAAATACAGCTCTTTTATCATCAAATATGGCAGTAATAACATAAAATGTTCACTAGTGGTTAAAACTTAGGGAACAAATACATTAAAGTAAAAACATCTTATGCTAAATTGAAATACCAAAATTCTGAAATGAATTTGTCCAAAACTAGTTTTCATTTTATTACATTTTCCTGGGGAATATTTACTGAAATTTGGTAGTTCACAAAAAAATGTTCTTTTGGGACATTTAACTGCCAAGCTCTTTTAATAACACTTTCTGGCCAGTGCTATACTTCTGGAATTTTACTTTATAGATCCTTATGGGAAGTGTCCCATTCTGCATGGAAGTGGAGAACTCTTCATTCAGCTTTACAGTTGCAGTGAAATCAGCTGCTCCAATCTTAGGTCAGGCATGTTGCCACAAGCTCAACAGCATTTTTGCCTCCTAAAGGCAAATGATCAGGAGCAGCCCTTGTCTCGTGCCAAGTTCAAATCCAGGTGCTGGGGAGCCTCTAGCACCTGCAGACACTACTCTGGAGATGGTGAAGCTCCCAGCCCTTGCTTCTAGAGCCGCTCTGCTCTCTACCATTTGAAGCATCCGTTAGCACCCATGCAAGAGGTGGATGACTTGTACTGGAGGTAAACTGAGGCAAGAAGTAATTATCCTTAGGTGGTAAACCTTACCCTGAAATTACAGAAGTCTGAAATATAAGCGTCCTCTTTGGAAGAGAGTTCTGAATTTGGTATCCCTTGCAACTGGACTAGAGAGGCTGCCTTCATATCTTCTCTAAAAAGTGCACACAAGCTGACCAAACAGTAAACAGGAGTCTGGATGTCAGGGCACATGGCAGACAAGCTGGAATTCAGACCTACTCTTGCTTACTTGTGTCTATCTTCCTGCTCCTTAACACCTGGTCAATGTGGCATGTCAGGAAAGCAAACAAGCTCCAGCTATATCTGAGCTCTGAGGGACTGTCTCCAGCTTGAGACAACTAACATGGGCAGTCTGGCTGACCATCCCTTCACCAGGACAGCATTTTCACTCCAAAACAACATTTAAATTGAAATATTGTCATTTATTGATCCACAAATAGTTGCTTATAAACATTTTAGGCTGTACAGCAATCAGTGTCGGTACTCCTGGAGGCCTTCAAGTGGCCTCAGTAGTCCCAGATTCATAGGCATGGAAGCAGAAAGCTGTGCCATTGCTTGTCATAGCCTGAAAAGCCTGAAGGTTTTCAGTAGCTCTATTTCTTTGACTGGATTATGTCTCTTTTTTTTTTTTTTTTCCCTACATTTTGAGTAACTGTGCTGGCAAAACTAGTTTATGGTTTAAACCAAAACTCAGTCTAAAGCAAAAATACACTGAAGTAATCCCAAGAGGTCAAGGAACTCCTTCACTCAATAACAGAGTTATCAAAGGCTTTGTGTGTGGCTGCTCTTTTATCATTTTTGGGCAGGTTTTCTTGCCCTCATAAAGATCACTGCAGCTTCTATTTAATGTAATGACCTTTAGAGAAACAATGGCAGAATTTCACATGGGCACAGAGGCACTCAGACCCTTAAACATTTTGGGAGAGTTCTGCAAGAGACAAACTCACCAATCTGAAAGATAGAAGAGGAAGATGATACAAAGTAATATTAGCACAATAGCATTCACCAGTCTGTATCCTCAAGACCATGTTAATACATTAAATAGCATTTTCACAACTCATGGTGGGTACTATCCCCACTTTGAGAAAAGGAAATTAGGAGGACAATCACAAAAAGAGATGAAAGGAGCTTTTCCGCAAAAAGTCTGTGGAAAAAAAAATGACTGGATGCCCTGAGATTTTACTCTTAGCTAGTGTACCACTAGTTTTGGACTTGATGACATTTAAAATAGCATGTGTGTCATGTTCCACATTGTGGAACATTGTGTCATGTTCCACTATGATGTCACCTAATGACATCAGTCAGGATGTGAGAGGCTCTGTGTAAATGCAGCAGACTTCAAACACCGTGCTCAAATCTATGAAATTTTCTTTCAGCTGATTTCTCATTTACTGGGTAATCATATGTTCATGCTATTTCATGTAGGAGAACATGAAAAACAAAGGCACAAATTTAAGACAGTCAATTATTCTTTATATATCTCAAAATAATTGTACATCGAATTGAGGATCTATTCCACTACTTCCATACCTACATAATTTACCACTTACCTATTTGGGTCAAGAATTACTGACCTTCAGTTCATAACATCTCTATTGCCACTCTACCAGTGTAAAAAGATGAAAACATTACTGAGGCCTAGACAGTTCCTGACACTTCAGGTCTTAGCTGTGGTGGGAACAACAGTAACACAACTGCAGAGTCACCCTGTTGGTATTCCCGTTAACCAAACCCCAAGTCTGAGTCCTCCTCCCTGCTGTCAGCTGTGCATTGGTCATCCACAGGGATTTGCCCTGACAAGTGTGAGAGCTGGCTTTGTTACCTGACTTCCCGCTGGGACACAACATTGTCTGAGGAGCAAAAAGCCTGCTGCAGAATGCCCTTTTGGTGTCCCTAGCCTGGCCCTGGTCAGGTCCCGGGCAGTGCAGCACTGGTCTTGTTTTTGTGGCCTGAGAGGCGGGGAGTTGGTGCAATTCATGCTACAATCGCTTCCGTCCTGGGTGAGGCTTTACTGGCTCGGCCTTCAATTACAGCCTGTGTTGACAGGAGCTGACTTAAACGAGGATTAAATATAGTTGTGCTTCAGTGTGACTATTCACACGTACAAGGAAAGTGATGAAAAATAAATGAAGAGTGTATTATAGTTTTGGGGTTTTTTACTTTGTAATATATTTAAAAGCTGTCTCCCACTGCTGTTCTCTTTTTCCAAATTTGACTGGAAGCTGGGACCTAATTCTCTGCTGCTTTGCATTTAACGGGGAAAAAATGCTGTTATCACAAGTTAGGTTTCTGCAACTCACAGTTTTTAAATATGTAAATACAAGGGTGTCACTGAGAATCAGACCTAGACAGCAAGATTTTTAGCTGAAGTCAAATGAGCTCTCCTGATTTACCCAAACTGATTACCCCAATTTGGTCTTTACTTGAAGCTTAATGTGCTTCATATTTGAACTTCCCAAAGAAATCTGACAGTAACTGACTGACAAGCCCACAGCTGCATAATAAAGCAGCTTTCACTTTTCATTTGAAATCATATTTAGTTAAGAAAAGCAAATTCTCCATTCATGTGAGCTATCCAACAGGGGCATAGAGAAGATAATACAAAGAAACTCATGGATAGCTTTTGCCACATGTCCATTTAACTGTCACTTGAAGACAGAATCACTTAATTATCACTATAGCAATTACTGATTAATGCTAAATATTTTAATTTCAGCCTTCTGGATGATTTTGATGGTCTTTGTCAATTGTGATTAATCAGATATTTGCTCCAAAATACTATATACCAATGAACTCAAGTGCTTCCTGTTAGTAAACACCTTTCTTCCCTGTCAGCATTCACAAATCCTACTTAAATAAAGTTTCACCACTGCACCAGACATAAAGATTCTCAAAAATTATTTGGCTGCATGCAAGAAAGCTCAATAGTTTCTCAGATAAACAGTAGGCTTCAGTTAAACCTCCCATGTACTAGCATTTTTCATGGCTTTGGTTGGTCTTGTCCTATTTTTTTATCTAGTTGGGGGTGAGGTGCTCCCTAAGAACCTCCCAGTACCTCACTATGAATTGCCTGAAAATGCAAGATGACTGCAGAATGATGCAGACTTTCTCCAAGAGATTAAAAACATGCAAATAGCATCTAAAACACTGATATCACGAAAATCCCAGACAGCTCATCTATTTGGCAAAGACAGACTCTGTAAGCGAGGAAGTCACAGAGGTTAGGAATTTGAGTGATTTCAAATGAATGTGTCCAGCCAGCCACACTATCCTTCAAAGACAAAAATGGTGTATTTAAAAAGCAAGGCTGTTTACAACTTCAGAGCCTTTTAGAAAATAAGCTCTAGTGAACAAGCAAATCAAGACAATTTGTTTTGCTGCAAGAGCTAGTACGAAACAGATTTCAAAATGTCTGATTCTAATATAAGGAAAGAGCCTGGTGAACCCAGCAAGACAATGAAATTCTTAAAAATGAAGGAGATTTGAACAAATGGATGTTCTCATAAATGCTGCATAATGTGTGAGATACAGCCATCTCCCTGATTATAAGAACACTTCACTATGGTGACAGAAGGCTTGCTGATGATCAACTTGTCACAACGAGGCAATTTTAAAACCTAAATCAAATATGGAATTTTTTTTAATCCAGAATCTTATAGGCTTCCTTCTTGAATGTAAATGAAAGAGTTTAAAATGCTGCTATTGAGGATTGTGCACAGAAATATTTACAAGGGTGAAGGAGCACCCAAAAGGCTTTATAAAAGCAGGAGCTCTTAGGTATACATAAATATAATAATATAAAGAGGATTTCTCCATATGGAATAGCACACCCAGAATATGAAGAAGAAAACTTGAACATTTTAGCTATCAATGGTAAGTGCATCATATTTTGGAGAAATTCTTTTGTGATTCATTTTCAAATGGATTAAAAATATCTACAAAAATCAACAGCCCTATCCTGGATGGGAAAAAAGTTGAAAAACTAAACAAAAATCATTGTGTATAAATTAAGATATTAATTAGAGCCCTGTGTGGTAGTTCAAGCGGGTGAAATGATCTGATGAAATTCAGAAACTTCATGCCCCTCTTTCACCAAAACAGACAAACAAAGCCAAAAGCACAAAAATATATTTCAGAAGAGATTCCAATGCCCCAGATTAAAACACAGTAACTGAGAACATTTCAAACATGTTATGTTTGCACAAACATGTGCATGAGAACCTTTGAAGGATGGGGCATTAGAAGGCAATTATGACTCAATCATAAAATGGCAAACTAACTCTCATTATAGCAGTTACAAGATTTTTTTCCCCCAAAACTCTGGCACCCATGAAACATCACCTGGTAATTAACACTATATTTACTAATTGCTTGCAGAAGAGACAAGCTATAGGGCAAAAAAAAAAAAGGAAAAGAAAAATATCAGAAATTTTTCTTAATCAGAAGGAAAATAAAAATTCTTTCATATCTTTACTAAAAGAAACTGTAGCACATAGATGATTTCCTACCAGGAGGAAGGGGGAGAGCTAGGGAAAGAGAAAGGGGGTCATTCAATATAAATGTATACTGTTTGTTCATGTTATTTATAATATTTCCGGACAAGAGACAAACTAGGCTAGCTTCATTAGAAAGTATAATACAAAGGCTGAAGTTTCCATGATCAAGATTATGTCTGGAATATATGATTCATAGCTGGTTTTAAAAGACAAACTGCATAAAAACTATTAAGTTATTTAGTCTAGACTGTAAATATGAAATAACAGCAGAAGACTGAGATGAGATCATGCACATGATAAATTCTTGCTCCAAAACTAACTGTCAGGAAGGATTCAGTACAATCTAGTTTACAGAATGTGTATTTCCCTATTGTTATCTCACAAAATACGTAATATTGCCCCAGATGTCTGTATGAAATGCAAAACAGTCTGGTTTTCCTTCATACATACAATATAGGAACATTAGATGGTAAAAATATTTTGAAAATACGTCTTGAAAGCAATAAAAAATTGTTAGAGACAGAACTTGAACAGGACTTATAGACATGTGTATTGGGATTCAGTCCATTCAGAAGATTTAAGAGGGGCATGAGGAAGCTACTCTTGCTGCTGCTCTTTGTAGGCAAAATAAAAGCAATCTAAAAACCATGGACCCAAGGAACAGCTCCCATTATATATTGCTGGGAAAAAAATGGTTAGTGCAGTGTCTAATAATGGAAGACTTGACATATTCTGTGAGAGTAGTGCCACAAAAATTCTCAAAATTGGACAAAAGGGGTGGTGTACCTTGCAAAGCAAAGATGACAGCAGAAGAACTGAGCTTACAGAGAAGCTTTGATACAGATAGTGCAATCTAAAAAGAAAATAAGCAAATCTAAAAGAAAATAGTTCAATCTAAAAAGAAAAGAAGCAAAGAACACTCCAAGGAAAAAATAACTGAATTGGGTATATCTCCTTCTCTAATCTCCTATACTGCCTTCCTTCCAAAGCATTGTCACCTCCTCCATACTAGCAAATATTCAGCTCCACATAAAAGCCGCTGGAAAGGTTAATTGTTCATAAAATTTAAGAACAGAGGACAGCTACACTCAATATGGAGTTATGTATTCTTAGTCACGTAGAAAGCTGTCTTTATGCCTGCCACAGTAACTGCAATGCAAATGTTTTTATTACAAATGGATAAAAATAAATATTATTCATTTTGAAGACATTGTTCTAAATTTTTTTAGAAAAACACTTTTTTCTTGGTTTCTCTGTTTCATTTTCCTGCTCAAGTGCTTTAATTTACAGAGGACAAATAACTAATCTGCAAAGAGATGCAAAGGAAAGTGATTTTAGTGCGACAGATCAAAACCAACTTCTTTCCTTCAGCATCTTGGCTACTCAGATTACTTTAGGACTGTTACCACAAGGGTGGAAGGGTTCAGAGGCACAACATCCTTATTTATCCTGATGCTTGAAGGTGAAAATTGCAGCTGCATATATGCATTCAAAGCATTAAAGTACAGATCAAGTCAGTGAAAGCTCTTTTATTATTTAAGGAATAGAGATGATGGATGAAAATAAGGAAGCAAATACAGCCTGGTCAGAAAGCTAAATACATGTCAGGAAAAAGAAGACTCCACTTCTGTCATTGGAACAAGAGCAGACATGAGCAGAAGCTGTTTGTACCACATCCAGACTTTCTACCTGTAAATTTGCTTTGCAGAGAGTTGAAGAGGAATTAAAACAGGTGAGGGAGGCAGCCTTGCACTGCAGCTCTGGTCCTTGCAGGCTAAATGCCATGCCATTAGGATTACTGCAAAATCTTGACATCAGTGAAACAGGAAATTTAGAATTTACTCTTCTACACAAGAATGAACTGCACTGGGAATGACACAATTCCAATCAATATTGATGTACCTTTCCAAACATCTCCTGTTTTTACAGTCTACAAATTAAGCATCAATGCCAGCTGTTGGATGTCTCTTTTCACACCTAAAGAAATCAAGAAGAAAAAAGAATAGTGATACAGTGTGGGACTAGATAACAAAACATTTACCAATTTCAGACAGTTTCCATATTTTGAAGTATTTTTTGTTTCAAAGCAGGGATGAAGGAGCAGAATTAATGGTAAGAAAGAAATTTGTAGTTTGGTCTAATAAACAGTTCAAAATTAAATGCGAAATAGTTTATGTTCTCTCTTTTGCAGTTCCATTCTCTACAGACAAGGCTAAGTAACCTTGACATTAAGACTCCAAACTATATTTGTGAGGTCAAGTTTCCACTCCCAGCCTCTGCTGAAGAACTGCTGTATCATCTCAAGCCAGGATTTTTTCCTCTTTGTGGCCTCAATTTCCGTCGGAACACAAGGGGTTGTATGACAGTCATACTCAGCTTCGTACAATTTATTGCATTTTAAATTGTGAGGCAGAGAGTGAATCCTGCTTGTTCATGTAGACACAAAAACAATCCTATTTTTGTCTTGCAGCTATTCAAAGAGTTTTGTTGTTGGCTGTGCCTCTGTATTTGTGCTTAGAGCCTACTCTGCAAGCGCTGATATATCAGGATGCAAGGTGATCTCACAGCCTGTACAGAACCAGGTGATATCCACAGTCATATGAAAATACTCTGCCCCTCTCACACACATGCACACTAAGCCACCTGTCTGCACTCATCTGCACTTGGCAGTCAAAGGAAGTTCCAAAAAAGCTGCTGAGAAATTCTTGCGGTATTATCTGAACCATATCTTGTGAAAGATTCAGCTCAATAATTTTATTACCAGCGCAAGGAGTTACGAGTGCCTGAACTGCAAGTTGCCTACCCTACAGCCTCCCAACACAAAAAAAGGAATTAAGAAGTTTTATGACATCACTGTTCTGCAGTTGAAGTGCATTCCCCACCTGAGCACGGAACTGATTTACTTCAAGCAATGAAAACCTGCTCTGGAGTCATGGAAATTGCATGTCTTCCATGCAAGGGATCCAAACAAGAAAAATGGCTGTGGAAAATTGCTGCAAACAGCAAGCCAACCTCTTTTCCTCACATGTTGTATTACGTGGCATAACACTGCAAACTGTGCTTTGAGGAACAAATCTGCCCTGCCAGCCAGACAATGCCAGCACC
Organism: Nicator chloris; assembly: GCA_013400495.1. Lineage (NCBI taxonomy): Eukaryota > Metazoa > Chordata > Aves > Passeriformes > Pycnonotidae > Nicator > Nicator chloris. Next base: position 21,472 of record WAAE01022269.1, read on the forward strand.
CTTCCTGCCCTGCTCTACTATTTTAATGATCAATGACAGAATCTAGTGTCATTATCACTCTTCCACTGTGTCATCGTCAGCTCTTGGATTTAGGACCATCCATCAGTATCCTTCAAAGGAGCTACCAGCAAGGCTGTTCTACACGTGTTCTTGGTATACAGAGATGAACCAAAGTCTTAGAAATAGCTAGAAAAATTTCTAATATTCAGTGCTGACCTCCCAGCTATTCTCTGAAGCAGAGTTAAGAACAGAAGACATTTTCACAGCACTGCTTCGAGACAATTGTTTGACAGGAGGCTGTTTATAGGGCTGTTATTAGACCTAATATTAAAGATGAAGGCAAAAAATATTTTTTGTCCAACAAATAGTCAAAAATAAAGCAGAGAATGTTTTATATTCTTTTTTTCCTGCAGTTCCTTTTTGTTCAGAAAAGGCTGAATGACCTTGACAGCAAGACTTCAGACCATACTTGTGAGATCAGGTTTCCATTCCCAGCCTCTGTTGAAGAATTGTAAGACTTAAGAAGCCTCTGCTGTTGCACAAAGATTGAATTTCATTAACGTGAAACAAACAACCCAGGGTTCAGAATGCTGAAAAATAGATCAAAAGGTTAATTCTTCCTTTGATGGAACAAGAAAGAGCTTTTAATACTTCAGCATGCCCACAATGCTGACAGTAATAGGGGATAGTGAGTTTGTCAGTCTCAGGCTGAAAGGTGATAGCATTAGTCACTTAGAAGAGATCTGGGCCTGAATCCTGCCGGGTGACAAACAAGTGATAAAGCGCTTTCACTGACAAACAGCGGAATGCATAAAACACATGAAGATTTCATTGCCAGAGCACAATATTCTCTAATGGAAACAATAGCCCTCTGAAAGCAGCTTTGTTCTCAGAAAAACGGCCCCACCGGGTTTTGGTTACTATGCTGGTGTTCCATCAGTGTCTACAAGATTTCATCCTATGCAGACAAAACCTGATTACAAGCCTTCCTTTTCCTTGTACCTCTTTACCTTTTTCCTTTTCTGGGTGGGAGAGGGGGTGCAAAGTTGCCACATTTTTTTCTAAGATCTGCCTATTAGTTCTAGATATTTTCCCAAGGTGCTTTTGTCCAAGTTGTAGAATGCTTTCTGAATTTGAAAGACCTTCAGTTCATCTCTTACCCACAAGGTAACGTAGTATCCTACTGGAATAAAGGCTGGACAAAGCATTCTTTTCTCTTTGGGTCATTTTCTATGAACATACTGGGGTTTGGGGTTTTTTCTTGGGTAACTGGGACTTTCAGAATTGTCAAACTAACGATATTTCTGCTTTTTTTTTCCCTTAAAGATGAAAATATTAAATGTTTCAGTGTTCCTGGAGGGAAATCTTAGGTTTGCTCTGTCTCAGCACAATGTCGAACCACAACTCCTTAGACTGACATATGCTTCATGCCCACACTCTCCCCTGGAGACTGAGCTCTCCTTCAGATTACATCTTCTGTGAGGCACAGTGACCTCTCTTTCTTGCTCTTTTCCATAGTGCAGGTACCATCAAGTTTGACAGACAAATCCAGCGACTGAAAATAGCTCTCTAAATCCATTCTATTGCTTGAAAAAATGTTCAACCCTTTGATTTTTTTTCCCCCTCACTGAAAGCTGTCTGCAAAAAGTTCTTAGCAAATCTGTTCAGCTGAAATGCCTTTCTCCATCAGGTGTTTCCTTTAGATTTTGTATTTGAGCCTTAGATTCATTTTTTCATTTCTAGTAACTTTTTTTTACTAATTTCTACCCATTTTAGATACGGGCCTTTACTGCTAAGGTCTCATAACAGACAGGGAACAGGACAGGACAGGGCGGGACAGGACAGGACAGGACAGGACAGGACAGAAAGGGAATTCTGCTCTACCAATGCATCAAGCTATTTTCACACAGAATATTTAGATCTCACTTCCTAGTTTGGAAACCAAGTTGTAAGCTTCCACCGGGGTTACAGAAAAAATGCTTCCGTGCTTAACGCCTGTTACATGTGGCTGCTCTTCCTCCTCTCTGCTCCAAAGATCCTGCACTTGAACATGTGTGTGATACCACAGACTTGGAACGGCACTCTTTGCAAACTGCCCTTCATAAACACAGTCAATGTTGCCATCTGCTTCATTTTTTAAAAGCACTAATTCTTGCAAAGTAAAGTATTAGTGCACCTGCTGTCCACCAGTCTGGAAAAAGGTAGAGAAGAGGGAAGTTCTTAGATAATAGCTTCCCACACCATCATCTTTTTGAGTCTTTAAATGGCTGATACTATCACGCAAGGAGAGAGGATATCTGCATTCATCTTCAGATACATCTGAATGATCTTCACCCATAAAGTGAGACAAAGATTTCCATAATTTAAGCTGTTGGCAAAACCAGCTCCGCCATTTACTGTAACAAAAATCCAAGCTTTTTGCAGCTTCCTGATACCACTGTAACAGATATGCTGTTTCTGAAAGAACTCTTATCTTCAGTGTGATATTCCCATTCATTGCTGCATGTGGTTTGTAGGAGACACTAGCACAACATTTTGAAAACAAATCCAGTCCTTTGTGGAAAAAGACTTAGTCAATCTCCTTCATCTTTTACCATCAACTTAGAGGGATTTTCCTTCTCTTTTAGTATAACTTAGAGAGATACTTTATCTCAGCTCTCAGTCCAGATTCAGAGAAAGGAAAACAACTAGGAACTACCTCACTGCAGAAATGCTGTACACCAAAGAATACACTGACTTCTATTAGGAAGAAAGAGATCTGAAAAAGAGCCTTGTGGCTTTGTTTCTTTGGTAGCAGATGCCAGTCTTCATTCAACCTGATGTTTTAAAACATATAAAACAACAAGCTATCCCCGATCAGAATAATTTTTAAACAATTACGTCAACCCACTGGGTCCTTTAAATCCCATAGTGGGAAAAAGTAATTTAGGAAATAACACAGCTCCAGCTGAGGATACATTTATAGGCGAGTACAGACAATGACAGCCTTTGCCATTTTAGTCAAAATATTGACTCTGTAGGTGCTGCTCTGCACAAAATAGTACCTGGATCTGAAATTAAAGGCTCTGTCTGGTGCATGAGCTTTTACTTTGGCAGGGGAATCAAAGGTAGATAATGCCCTTTCTAGCTTTTAACTCTGGAGTGAGCAGGGGTCAGCCTCTGTTCAAAAAGCTTCAGGGCATTCTGTCCACAAATTCCTTTCAAACCATTCTTCTAACCTGGGACTGAGCCTGGGGCTGCATTGGATCCTAGCTCCCCCCCCCCGCTATCTTCAATATATTCCTCAAGCCAAAGGCAGCAATCAGAAAATAACTCCATTGTGTTCATTCAAGAAATGACAGCACAAGAACTGGTTGTGAGGCTAGTGAGGAGGGCATATATCCATGTCATTCCTCCCATTCAAAGGGATCTTGTTGGGGACTGAAAATCTGGCCCTTTATTTTCATGTGTAATTCACTTCTGAAATACTGTATTTCCCAGTGGAAAGATTTCATACCTAGATCAACCTTCACACTCCTGGCAACAAGCAAACGGGGATCAGCAGCGCTTCTTACCATAAGAAGGGCTTAGCTCAAGCACAGTATCTGATCATGCCCCAAACTGTGCTGGACACCTCACAGCACTGACCCAGAGGCTTCAGCTGCTCACCACATCAGATACAGCAAAGAGGCAGGAAGCAGTGGGGGGAGAAATAAAAGGGGAAACAACAGGAATCCAAGATCAACACATCAGATGGGATGCGGGCACAGCAGGGCTCCTTGTTCCTAATGAACCACAACAGAGCTCAGGTTGCCTCCTGTTTGTGGAAGAGATTTGAGCATGACGAGTGACAATGGGAAGGTATTCTTGCCATGCTGGGTATGCAGCCATCCCACTGACTACTGTATAGCACAGAGATGTGTCCATGTTTAAAATTAGCTACACTGGGTACAGTGTGCAATATTGATCTCAGGGAGTGAAGGTCGGAATGGAAGCAAAATCCAACTAAGGAGCTGAAGAAAATGAGCTTATGCTGGGCTCTGTGCAGCACTGAACCAATGGCAAAATGAGGTAGCTCAAATCTAGCCAGGATGCATCTCTAAACACGCCACTAGTTTGAGGGCAGCGTAGACATATCCTGGTTGAGGTACTCCCAATGGACAAAGAGACTTCACCTCCTCCCCCTCTCACACACAGATGCACATGTGATTTGACAAATTTCCATCTTCCTTTCACAGCTCCTCCTGGGGCAATCTACACCACTTGTCCCACAAGGTAGACTTCTGGCAGAAGTATGATTAAAATATTCTTTTCTTTCCAAAGAGATGTCTTTGGAACTGTGGAGCCTTGTGTGTTGTTTTGTTCATCTTAGCGTGTTTTACTAGGTGGAGAACAAACCTGTACCTCTTCCAGTTCCAGGGCTAGTACAGTTGTTGTTATCAACCGGGGATCTCTGCATCACAGTCTGTTGAGGGGTATGTACATACCCTTACAAGCTTATTAAAGGGGATCCCACATAACACATGGGGTACTATCATTCTTGGAGAGTTTATAGGTTCAAGGAGAGTCATCATCAAGAGGAGAAACCCTTAATGCCTGGGAGCTCCTAATGCCCTTCAGTTCTCCAAGACAGGGTAGCAGGTTATTTCTCCAACCCTAAATATTTACAATGGCAAATATTCAAGTAACGTCATCATTAATCTGAGTGGACTGAGGGAAAAACATTTCTTGTGCCAACACCTAGGTACATAGTGTGGGACATTAAATTTATTTGAAAGGCTTATACATAAAAATAGTCACATTTCCATGAAGCAGAATTCTCAAAATTTGAATGTAAGGTGCTCAACATTAGTTTCTGGCTTGAAAAATATTGACCTCAGATTGAAAACTCAAAGGCAGAATCAAAAGCAAGAGTGCAGTATTCACAACTTGCTGATGAAGCATTTACATCTGAGGGTATTCCCTCCTGGCTACAGCATACACAGAAAAAGTGTTCTCTAAGACTCCCAAGCAATAAGACTACAGGCCCAATAAACCTGCAGGGGTTTGAAGGACAAATGTCAAAGAATCATAAAAATTACAAGCCCTATTAATTAATATCCTGCCTATATGTCAGCCAAAGACAGGATTATTTTCTTTGACTTGTCCAGTTTTAAAATGGATGAGGAGATCCCATTTTATTGCAAAGGAGCTCTAATTAATGTTCATTTACAGCTCCAGGGAGTTAATTCCAATTCTGAGCTGCATATACAGCATTGCAGCCATCAACTCAAAACCAGAAAAAGATATCTGAGAGCACAAGAACAGCTATGTCTCTTTCTGTGATATTCCCCTGGTTTACTCTTTGTCCTTCCTTTCTGATACTATCTATAAGAAAACAGGATTTATTTAGCAGTTCATCTGCTCCTGCTGCATAATCCTCTGCAGCACACTGCTGGCAGTTGCAGGAATAATTATGTGACCAGGAAGGTTCTGGCAGCGGGTAGCACCCAGTGGCAAGAATGAATGAATTTGAAGATTAGCTTATTTCCACGAGGAGTCCTTTGAGAAAGACAGAGGAACGCTGAGAAATCAGTAGGAAGGGATGTCTTTCCAATAAAACCACAGAATCTGCAGGCAGTACCCCAAATCTCTCTACCCAGCACTGTCACAGCACTTCGACCAAGGGTGTTCAGTTTCCATCTCAAGACAGAGCTTGCAAGTTGCAAGTATATTACTGCTAAAATATTTTCGATTCATGGAACTAGGTTTAAATGTTATTAAACACAGAAGACAGTTGAATTCCTTAACAGAATGTGCTTTCAACAGGGCTCAGTGTTTTCTTAAAGGGCTTTTGTATGGTAATGCGACATTTCATGGCCTACATGTAGGCAATTATCTTTGGAAGAAAAATGACCGATTTTCTTTTTTTTTTTTTTGAGAAGAGCCTTTGATTAAAACATTTCTTGGGGAGCTGATATGCAAGGACAGAATGCAGATACAAAGCTGATTCAAGATCTGGAGCTGTTACTAAAGATACTAGAATTAAGGGCCTTGAGGAGGTCTTAGCAAGGGGCATTCAGGCAATATCAGACTCGGGCACCAACTGGAAACAGTGTAGTCTGTTGTGCCTGTAAATTATTCTGCAGTATCTCCCAGGTCTTCCAGAACTAGATTATTGTGCTCCAACAAGATTCCAAATTAATGACAGAAAAAAATAATTACAAGGCTTGTTGTTGCTGCTTAACATCTCAAAATTGTTTGGACTGTTGTGTAATCAGGACATGCAGAACAAAAAAATCTGCTTGTATTGGTTTGAATCAAATTCACTAATAATTCTTTTTGTTCTCAGAAGGCATTATTCCTTGCTCCTACAGCAATAAAATCAGTAGAGTTTTTACCACAATTATACTGGGAACAGGAAGAGGTTTTATGGATAGAGGCTTAGAAGCTGCAGTCTAAAACAGGCATATCATCTCCATCCATATTGCACTTCTGCTGTGTGAGCAGAAATGTTGCTTTTGCTCACAACCAGCACCAAAAGTTCCCCTGGTTGCTGTGCGTGCAGCATTTCTGTGCAGTGTGCCTGGTGTCCTCACCTGCTCAGGACACAGATCTGTAGCATTCCCAGCTCACAAACAGCTGACTGAACAAGACTCCAGGATGCCTGGTAATCCGCAAACCACGAACATACATATTCTCAACTGTTCCTACCAAGCCCATTTGGTTTTCCACCTACATTCTTTCTGTTATAATTTGAAATTCATCTACAGTTCCTACATTCCACAGTTACATCAACAAAAGAATAAATTTAGGCCCCTTCAAACACTTCCTTTAACCACTCCTTCCTTCCATACTCTCTCTCACATATGACAGTCATACATTTATGAGTTTATGGTTGAAAGTGCTCACCACAGAGATAAATAACGAGGCAGGAAGACAGGTTGGGCAGCAAACTGAAAAACCACAAATGTAAATGTCTTTAGGATTCAACATTTCAGTGTCTGTGCTGAATGTCAGTACTTTTGAAGTAATGTTTTATCCATCTGCTTCCCTTGGTATATAGTCCAGGAGATTTGAAAAATAAAAAAGGCTTCCTTTAACAGCATAGAAAATGACAATGTGGGCTTTAGGCTGGACAACATAAATGTAAATTGCAACCAGTCCTATGTAAATGAGAGGGGACAAAGATAAGGAAAATTAAAAAAAATTTTTTTTTAAAGGACTTATTTTTCATTCAGACCGAAAATACAACCAGATTTTGGGCAGCTTCATTCACAAGCCTTTGCTTGTAAGTAATAAATCAAGTCAATTACAGAAACTTAATTTATTCATTAGTTATTTATTAATTTCTTATTAATTTCTTCTCCTTCTTCTTCTTCTACATTGCATTTCCTGGATTTTGTCTTTCTTGGGCCTGAAGATAAAATATCAGCCAGAGAATAAACAGTACCACTCCTCCTCTGTCAAGAAAGTAATCTACTCAGCTTTGTTATGGAATAGTTTGCTTCTTCCTGTGTATCTGAAGAACAAAGACTTCAGCAGGGAGAGTAGGCTGCTTACACAACTTCCCATTACTAGAGAGTCTGTCAGAGCAGTGAGGTGTTTATTCTACTGGAATGCAAGTGTTGCTTAAGCCATCTAGCTTAATCACCTCTAACATAAGAAATGTATTCCCTCAACAGCTTTGGGGTTTTGGTCCGTTTTTTGAAAGGAGTCAATACCTTTATACGGTTACACTTCTCTTCCAAAAACCTGTTAGCCAGTTTGAACAAATTCATCAGAGGGGGCAGATTCCTCACTAATGTTGTGGAACTAGGCAGACAGGTAGGAAAATGCAGGAATGTCCTTGGTGTGGTATGGGAAGCAAGTAGCCTCTCTTCGAACATCAAAGGATCTATAGGAGAGCCCTACCCCAAGACAAACTCCTCTGGGAAACCAGGTTTTATTGGTTCAGCTGCTGCTGGAAACATTTATTTGAGTTTTTAATGTCAAGTGAGAGGAAAAAAAGGCTGTTAATGATTCCTGTTATTGCAAAAAACCTATCATATAGCCTTCTCTTAAACTGATTGCAGTCCCTCGTAAAACCGCTTGTGTTTCTTTTCCCACAATTTTATTTAAAAAGCTGTCCCAGAATGTCACTGCTCTGACTGTCAGAAGTCTGAGAATTATAAGGAAGTCCAGTATTTCTTGGCTCTACTCTAAAGCAAACATTGCCCTTCAGCTGAAAGACCTCTTCTTCTCTCCCACCTGCCTTCCCCAGACTCCACTGTGAATTTCCAGAACCTCTGCCCTCTTAACCTTGGATTACCAAGGCTAAACCAGCCAAATTAAGTTAATTCCCTTTGTATTAAAGTCTCCATTCCCATCATCATCTCTTCTGCTTTAGTTCTCATTTCCTGAACATGCTTACTCAGATGCCTATGAGCAATGTCTTGTATCTTGCTGTTAGTACTTTATTTCTTCTTTCATTTTCTTGAGAAAAGTTTAACATTGCACTTACTTTTTTATGGTTATATTGCACTGGCATCTCACAGATACCCTGCATCTTTCTCCCCCTTTGTAATTTTCAACTCATGAACTCTGAGTACATCCCAAAATTTCTGGTCATTAATTCTATACATGATCTTAATACTTGGAAATATTAAAAATCAACCTGTCCCTCATACTCAGATTCTTAAGCTTGTTTGGTTCTTTCTGTACCACATCCCAGTTTGTTATCTGATGGTATCTCCATACTTTGGGCCAGAAAAAATTTCAACAGCATAATTTTGGGTTTGTGTCAATATTTTAAGAAAAAACATAAATTGGATTAGTCTCAGAACAGATTCTTCAGAAGCCTCATCATTAATTTCCCTCAAAGATGGTTCTTTCATCACAATAACTTTCTGTCACAATTTTAATGGAAATACAGTTCAGTTAATCAGTCTCCTCATCTTGCAAATTTTTGCATATTCAAAAATTTGTGCCCTTTTCAGACTTTCTATTTCATTCCATGACAAATTACACCTCTATATTAACATTTACAATAATTCCAGTCAGTATCTTGGACCTACATCACTCACACTGGCCAGTTTAACATTAACAGGACCCAGCACAATCTTCTTGCCAGGCACAGATGATAATTCAAGTTTTTCACCTCCACAGCTTGTGCAGTACAGTTGAAGTGGACCCTAAGGCTTGCATTCAATGGGAGTGATTGCTATTGGGGAGGAGCATTTCCATCTGACCACTTCTTCTCCACGGTTTCATTTCTGCCTTATCTAACTTCCAGCCATCTCTTCAAGGCAACTGAAAGCTGTGATATCATGATGGTTTCAATCAATATTAGACAGCCTAGAATGCAGGGGCATCCACAGAATACTGGGCTTCAGATTCGCACCACCTTTCCTGATGTCCCCATGTATACTCTGGTAGAGAAGCTGAGCTTTCAGGTTACATGGATGAAAAGAGAGAAAATGTTTACTGGTTAGAAGTTCAGTCAGTAGCACAGCTCTGTTCCTATGGGGTCTGAGAAAGAATGGGCAGGGAGCAGAATACAGGTGATGTATCTGACTATCTAAGAAATCAAATGTGAACTTGAATATATGCAAAGGACAGGAATTATAAAACAAATAAATAAAAGCAGTAGTACTTTCAACCTTCTCCAGTATAATTCAGTTTGGAGAGGCTTACTATGGATTGTTGATTCAGCCTCTTAAACACAATAATAATTTTTGGGGTTATGATGCCTTCCATCCATATGATCAGTTATCTTGCTGAGAAAGCAGGTGCCCTTCTCAAAATTTCCCAACATAAGGGACAAGAGGCAGACTTCTTTTGATAGCATTATCTTTTAACTAAACACATACAAGCTATTAGAAAGAATCCAAAGGAGGGCCACGAGGATGATGAAGGGCCTGGAGGGGAAGCCAAATGAGGAGTGGCTGAGGTCGCTTGGTCTGTTCAGCCTGGAGAAGAGGAGAGGGGAAACCTCATTGCAGTCTGTAACTTCCCTGTGAGGGGAAGACGAGGGGCCAGCACCAATCTCTTCATCTCATGACCAGGGACAAAACTAGAGGAAACAGCATGAAGCTGAGTCAGGAGAAGTTTGGGTTGCATATCAGGAGAAAGTTTTTCACTGAGAGGTGGACCACTCTCAGGCACATGGACCACACTCAGGTGTGCTTCTTGGGGTTGTCCTGTGCAGGGCTAGGTGTTATACTTGATGATCCTTGTGGGTCCCTTCCAGCTGAGGATATTCTATGATGCTATGATTCTTCTCTCATTAGTTATTTTTGGAAATTCACACAAAAAGTAAATTCATAAAGAACTGCCTTTATTACTTTTGCAGACTGGGATTGCAAGGCACCTATTTCCAAAAGTCAGTGTCCACCAATCTATCCAAAAATGCTCTTAGCACCCAGCCTCTATTTCAAACCACACAAAGTGGCTACTATCACTAAAAATGGGGAGTTCTACATATATTCAAGAATTGAACATTTCAATAAACTCCCATTTGTGCCGGTTTTCAATGATCCATTCATTTATGATCACAATTAAAACAGTGTTTTCCATAATAGAAAAACACAAAAAGATGCTCAGCTATTGTACCAAACATAGTTCTCTAAACAGAAGAAAGACTTAAAGATTTTTTTTTATATATAATTCATCACTGTAAACCATTTATTTTATTCAGTTGCTTACTGCCTCCAAGCTCATTGGCTTTGAGTTTTGGCCTAAGTAACGCTTGTTTGCGACTACTGTTGAAGACAAGATATTGATCTCTATTGTCTATTGGTCTGATCAGGTATGACTGGGTTTAAATGCTTAAATTTATGCTATTAGACTCAACACTTTATATTGAGACACAGCAGGCTCTATCCCAGCGGAGCAGGAGTAACATTAATGCTCAAATATTGTAATGTACTACACCAGCAAAAAGCCTCTTTGAGATGAAAGACGGTGGACTCGCAAACCACGTTTGGTCATGTTGACAGAGTTACAATGATTGCCTGAGAAATTAACAGACTCACAACTTAAATAAAACCCTCCAACTTATGTTCTGTAGAAAGCCTGTTTAATATTTTATGGTTTATTACCATTCTTTTGGTAAATTATTCAAAGGCATAGCTCGGCAAAGCACACAGGAAGTCCACAGTGTCAGGTCAATTAGTTGTTTAAGCATTATGTAGAATTGCAACTGTTTCTTTGCAATTACAGAAAAAAATGTTTTCATTTGGAAATAAGAAGAAATCAGGTATGTTAGATATATTCAATTTTTTAAAAATCCACTTAAATATTTGGGGATTAGTACCCCAAGTGTTACACTTCTCCCTGTCACTACAGTTCTTGTAGCAATGGTAGTTCTGACGCAAAAACCTATGTTGCTTTGTGCTAGCTGAGAAATATCAGACATGTAATGGAGAATTCAATTTTTGTATGCCTTTATCATGATTTAGTGAGAAAACTGACTAGCTACAGAGGCAACCACTCTATTAGGAATTGTTTAACAATTCCATCCAAAATTTGGGGGCAGTTTGCAATTTCAGAAAGGGAGAAAACAGTCATTAGCTGATGCATTCCACCCTCTTGCTACTGTGAGATTGTTCTCTATTGTACATTTCCAATTGATCCCTCCAGGCCACTAAACCTTTTTAAGTCCTGGATATAAGAAGCCATGCCTCCCTTCGAAGGCTCCTTACAACCGAGCAGAGCTCATCAGGAAAACAGCCAGCCCAAGTATTACTCTTCTTAACTGAGTCTCGTGTATGTCTCTCCCACTCTGGAAATAGTTCTAGTCTTTTGAGCTGTACCTACATACCACTCTGGTGTGTAAACACAGTCAACATGCTCTTAATTAATCCATCAGTTTAGCTATAACTCTGGGGTTTCCAGTTTAGGGGCGTTAAATGTTTCAGCATTTCATGTGCAAGCAGATCTCTAATTATTCACAGTTTTCCTTAAAGACTGTTGTGGTAGTTGCCTCATTTTTCTTCTTGTCCTTGATTACAAGACAAAAAGAAAAGGAATGCTCTTAGGGGAACCTGTATATTCTGCCTTTTTTTATTTTCAGAGGGGTTTGACAAGCCATGCATCCTTTGGGCAGGCTGCTTTCTGTTTGGCACCACAGTGAAAGAAGTACATCAGTACCGGTTCCTGTAGTATCAGCTTTACAAACTCTTGGTGAGAGAACTGAAGCTCAGCTCTGCCAGACTGTTTCCACCTGCCATTTGGTGCTAAATTTATACAATAAGACACAGCAGAAACCTCCAGGAAGAAGTCAAATTTCAATCACTTCTGACTACCCTCACAGAAAATGATACCCCTGATGGTTCTGATGAGATGGATTGTGGGTTTCCTTTCTTCTTTTGCCTGGCTCTGCAGGAAATTTAAACCCTTTCAGATAATTTAATAATAATGTTTCGTACTTCGAAGGATTATCTATTAATCTTTTTGGCACATGTAGGGAACCAACCTTCCTAACATGCCGGTTTAGCAGCTTGACTGCTGTTAGACACCAATCTTTTACATTTCCTGTCTTACTGCCGCTGGTACACATGACAGCTTCTTAAGTGAAACTCTTCCTAAGCCACAGCAGAACATGAAACATCCCACTTGATTGCAGGAGGCAGAGAACCAACAGATACACAACCAAGCCTTTGCCTTTGACATGACAGAGCTACTGCAATGTGCACCTCTGCGTGGGCTGGGCCAGGCTGCAGCACCCTACATTTCTCCAGGAACCACTCTGTGCCAGAAGCGCAGCACGCACTGCTGCTTAACGTCCTCTGCAAACACTGCAGAGGATCACGTCACCTTTACCAGAATTTCCTCTAATTTCCCAAAGAGAAGGATGCACCTTCCATGACGTACTTTCTCACATTAACATTCTCAGTTCCTGCTGATTTCTCTACCCTATACAAAAATAGATGCCATGTTTTTAGGAGACCCATGCATTTTTCTTGACAGTGACTCACTGCAGCTCTACAGGGATACACATTTTTCCCCACAAAGTCAGAGCATACTTCACACATAATTTAAAAGGAAGACATCTTAAGAGTAAATAGGGACAGCACAAGTAGACATATTCTGGAAAAATAATTTATTGATTTAATCTTACCCTTTTAAATTCTGCTTAGCTTTGCAACTCTAAAATTATTTTTCATTGAAAATTGACATCAAAACAATGACTGCATATGAACAGATCTCCTCGTGATACCATAGCAAAGCATGATGGCAGAGGAAAAAAATGTAAATTAAAGGGACTAAAACCAAACTAATTTTAAAATAGTCTACAAAGAATTTTGAGGGCACTGATGCAAAGGAACTCAGCTTCAAATTTTCACATGGTTTTCATTTCACAAAAAAAAAATAAAACCAATTATGGTTCTGCAAAAGCCAAACCCACAGTATCTTCTTTAACACAAAATGTTTCAAGCATTTCTCACTGTCATTAAAGGGAAACTATCATCCTGGCTTCCAGTGAACTTCATGTGGCAAGATCAGAACATTTCAGCTATTTCACTGGTTTCTCAGTCTCTTTCTCGAACTTCTGACTTTACTGTCATTTCTTCACTACCTTTAACAGGCTCACACAAATTAAAAAGCAATGGCTTTTTTGAGTCATAAAGACAAATGACTACAGAGATCAAAGAGTAAGGATAATTATATTTTAAGTGTTACCAAACTAGAAGAGGAAAAGATTAGTGAGAGGAGGTACTTTTTAATAGCAACCTCTTGGTCAGCTGGTTCATTATTTTAGCATCAGGTAAACACATTCAGGTAGAATTGTACAACCAAATGGTCTTGCAGTGGGAAATTGCAGATCACTTTGCTTCCATACAATAGGGAAAAAAAATCAAAAAACCTAATGAGCAGACAGCAGCCCTTTCAGTTTCACACAAGATATGTATGTGGGGAAATATCATACAGATGACACCTTGGTAGCCTCCCTGCCAGCACGCCCCATCAGGATTGGCATTACCAGCATGTCACTGGCAAAGCACTCCACAGATTCCTGCACTCAAGTTTTTTACTCTGGAAATTGCTCCTGGAGCACCTGCCATCATATTGTCTATATGACCAAAATGCTATATACATACATACATCTGTTAAGGACTTTCTCTGACAGGTAGCCTAAGCAGTTTGTTTTTTAGCTCCAGGCTACAGCTAGTTATTCTTCCAAGTTCCGGGACTGTGGGCAACTCATTTGCATCTGTTATTATGTCTTATCCTGTACATGTCACTTTAGGCAGACATGACAGTTTAGAAAAAATTAATGCAATCCTTTCTCCAGAGTTACAAAACACATGTGAAATCATCATTCAGGGATAAATTCATATATTACAAAGGAAGTGAAGGGAGTAGTGGAGCCTTTGCCTTTTGGGCAAGATGTCACTTTAAGGAACAATTGAAAGGGAGATCACATTTTATATATGCATATGATAGCACATAAATATATAAAATACAATGATGTGTAATAAATACACAGATGTTTTTCACAGATGTTGGAAACCTGGAGGTGGAGAGGAATCCCAGCAAAAAGTTCTGTGTGGGAGAGACACAAAAGGAGCAGTTGAGAGACAATATTGGCAAAACAGCATGTGAATTTGTGGGAAGAAAGTTGTGTGGGCAGAGTTGTTTACAGCCTTGAAAGCAAGGACGGGAAATATGAATTTAATGTGGATTTTCTATAAAATACATTGAGATTTTTTACTTGGTTAGCAATTCTAGACTGCTCTACTTTCTAATCTAGACTGAGTCTTTTACGAACCTCCTAAATCCTTTAGCTTGTAAAAATCAGGGCAAGGGCCTGATCCAGTTCTGTGATGGGAAGCTTAAATGCCCAATATATGGAAAACTCCATCAGCAGAGATTTCCCAAGAATATGTCCATGTGATCTCTGGTTTGCTCAAATTACTATTTTCTTGCAGGAATGTCTGGATACTTTTGGTTTTAGTCATGCAACAGGCAGGTGTCAAAAGGGTGTATGACAGCTAGTTTTCCACCCTCAAGAATTATATTTCATAAAGTTCTGCAAAAAATGACACAATTCTTGTCAAAATGGATAAAAGCCATGTTGCTGACACATAGACATGAGAAAACATCAGGGAAAGAAATGATCACACTCCTGTTGCTTGACTCACCTAAAGGACAGTAAATATATACACCATGTATCTTCAGTGCATTAAATCCCTGCATCAGAAGGGTGCCATGGGCAATCTTTTCACTGTACATGCTGCCTTTGAGACATGCAGTCTTTGAGACATTGAGTAGGTTCAAAATCTCACAGATAGACCTTTGTCCTAATTGAGAACAAGGGCAGTAAATTAATCTGTGTCTCTCAGATACCATGGTAAGTATCATGTTTCTCTAAACTTTTCTATCCTGAAACTTGGAATGGATGGAAAGTGTTACTCTTACATCTTTGGGATCTGCTGACAGCTGCAGTTTATCTTGGGTGGGACCACAATGATGGGTAGGAAAGGAAACCACAAAAACGCTTTCTGTGTAAAAAGTCTCCACAACCAGTGTAAGCCTGGCTTGATAAATCTTCCCCAAAACCCTTGACCTAGGTTGGCAGGCAGAATGTGTCCAAGGTGAGAGAATATAGTATTACAGTAACTCCCTGTTCCTACAGGCCTCCAGAGAGCTTTGTGTGGGGGACAGCAGCCCCAAAACAGAGCTTATTTACATCTACGGAAGAGTGTGGTTTAACCCCAACCAGGAACCATTCCCCACACAGCCACTTCTTCACACACACCCACCTCAGTGGGATGGGAGAGAGAGTCAGAGTACAAGTGAGAAAACTGGTAGGTTGAGATAAAGACAGTTCAATAGGTAAAGCAAGAGCCGTGCACACAAGCGAAGTCAAGCAAGGAGCTCATTCACTGCTTCCTATCCACAGTCAGACACTCAGCCACCTCCAGCAGAGCAGGGCTCCAACACACATAACAGTTACTCAGGAGGACAAAATGCCATGACCCCAAACATCCCTGTCTTTCTTCCTCTTCACTCCCTTTTATGTGCTGAGCATGTTGCCATATGGTGTGGGATATCCCTTTGGTCAGTTGGGCTCAGCTGTCCTGGCTGTGTCCTGTCCCACCTCACTTGTGCTCCCCTGTGGTCCTCACTGGTGAGATGGGGTGGGGAGCAGAAAAGGCCTTGGCTCTATGTGAGCACTGCTCAGCAGTAATGAAGCCATCCCTGTTATCAACACTGTGTGCAGCACAAATCCAAACACAGCCCCATACCAGCTACTGGGAAGAAAATTAACTCTATCCCAGCCTAAATCAGCACAGAAGGTAAAGTCTTCCTGTGCCCACACAGAGCAAGCTCACTGTAATCAACAATACAGGAATAAAATAATTGAGATTGCAGGCTTCTAGTCACAGCAGGAAGTACAGGAGGCTAAATTTGCCCCCCTCAGAGAACCTCACCTGTCATTTGACATAAGTAGTTTCAGAGGCAAGAAAGCAATTCCCTCTCCACAGTGCCTCACAGACTTTGC
This sequence comes from Nicator chloris, assembly GCA_013400495.1. Lineage (NCBI taxonomy): Eukaryota > Metazoa > Chordata > Aves > Passeriformes > Pycnonotidae > Nicator > Nicator chloris. The sequence goes on from WAAE01022269.1 coordinate 37,922, forward strand.
ATTTTTCGAGATAATTCTGAAAATTGGACTAAATTGTCATATGTGTAAGACATGAATGTTCATCAGCGTAGGCTCAAATGAGGTCATAATCTACTTGTTTGTCATCTTTGGAGGGACATTTTGTGCCCAAGCAGGGCAATAGTGGAGACACACTAGTTTTTACAGCCAGTAGCACAGAAGGGACAGTTTTAGCTACCAGCTTGTCCAGTCACCTTTGATTTCTCCATCTCCTCCACAAATAACTAAATATGTGCCTGCAGCTCAACTGAAAGGAAAGCTGAAACCCAAAGATAAATGTAGACTTATACTAAAAAAACAGACACAAGATGCCTTAAGTGTTTCATGTCTTTTTGCTGGAACAGCTAGTGAAATTACTAGCCTCTACCAATGGGCATCAATATAAAGCTCCCCCAACTTTGGCTAAAAGCCAGTGTTCCCACAGCATGGATGTCTACAGCACATGGCACACAATCCAGACATAACCCATTCACATGACCAGCACTCACATCCATGTCCTTATGTGTTTGTGCCAAGTGGGTGCACATCTCCATAAGGTGGGGCAAGGAGTCCTCAGGAAAGAAATATTAGGGATGAAGTTGCAAGCAGAATAAATTGTGCTGACAGGCTGGATCGGTGTTGTAAATCATCAGTTGCCTGGTTTTTGCCAACACAGTGCTAAGCATGTTTTTGCTTGTCTGCGCCAATCAGTCGCACAGAGCTGGCAATCAAACCTTCAACTAGGTCAGGAAATAATTTTTCGCTTTGTACCATAACCCTGCCACATTTCCCTCTCAGTAGGAAAGCAGCAGAAAACAGATGACAATTATTTTTTTACAGAAACTCATTTAGTAAGAAGTAACTACCTGTCCTAAACTCACATTATTTGGAACTACCCTGTCACTGGGCCTCATTTTATTCACAGCTTTGAAATAACCCAATCAAGTCCAAAATCTCTACCCACTCCTGGCCATTCAGAGAACTTCTTTCTTTGCACAACTTATTATAGCACACTTCCATTTTAGCTGGGGAGAGGTGCCTGCCACACTGAATTAACAGAGCTCATTTAACACTGACCCAGTGCACTCAGCACCAGCCAGGAGAGGGAGACCTGTTTCAGTCAGACACAGCTCGCCTGCTACAAGACCTGCAGGAGCAAGGACACTATTTTGGTCACATTGTCTCAGGGCTAGCAATGAAAAGCAATGTCCTCGGAATTCCTGAAGTGAAAATCCTGGTTCCCAGAAGTAACCAGAAAGCCACTCATCAAAGGCAGGAGTGTAGCCAGGCTTTCCCCAGAGACAGCTGCTCTAGGAACATTGCAGAGAGGGAAGAAACAGCAATTAAATTTTTACTGCTTTAATTATGTCCATCCCTATCTTTCTCTGTGATCTTTGCAGAGGAAAGGGTTTCAGATCTGCTGGGAAGGGAAGGGAAGGGAAGGGAAGGGAAGGGAAGGGAAGGGAAGGGAAGGGAAGGGAAGGG
>WAAE01022269.1:39437-83490 GCA_013400495.1 Nicator chloris
GGGAAGGGAAGGGAAGGGAAGGGAAGGAGTCAGGAGGCTACATGAGGTAGGCAGCTGCATGGAGGGTCCAGGAGATGACTTCTCCCCTCCTGCCACCCCAGCCTCCTGAGAGAAAGGGCATAATGTGCACACACCAGCTTTCACCAGATGTCTCCATGAGCAAGACAGAGCTCTTACCATTTCTGCAGGGATCTGCAGCCCTGCCCAGCCTCCCTGCTCCCCACATGGTGGAGGAGTATTTCCTGACAAAGTGGTGAGAGAAGGGGAGCAGAAACTGCCATGTTGGTCAAGGGAGTGCTTCCCTCTCTCTCCTCTGGTAAAAAGGAGTTGGCTCTTCTCTCTGTCTCGTTACCTCTTCATCTGTGCCTCTTCCTTCCCTCACAACACCACACCACCTAGAGGGAGCATCTTCACCCCCCTCCCTTACTCCCACCCCAGCCAGCCCTACAGAGGAGCCTGAGGAGGTGGAGCCCCACCACAGTGGTGGCAAGGTGGAACAGGGTACACCAGGTGCACCATGGACATTAAGCAGACAATGGGGAGGGGAGAGGCAAAAATGGTTTGAGTTGTCAGCACATTGAATCACTGTGCCAAGTGAGACAAGAAGAATATGGGATCAGCACAGCATAAGCTCAACAAGTTTGGAGAGCTGGGAGGAATATAAAAGATCCACTATGAGGAAGTGCCACAAACAGATTGGCATGGCTTAGTCTCATATGAGTACATGGCAAGGGCTTATACTATGTTAGCTGTGGTGCTCATCTGCAAGTAGAACCCTGCCACCCTCATCTCTCAGCACCACACTCTGGATTGCACTGTTCCAGTGAAAATATACACAACAGCAACTCTTTATCAGTATTTGACATTTATTGTTGGAGGTTTTTTAACTATGTATTTTCCAAGCATGGGGAATTCTATTTTCAGGCTGTGAGCAACACAATGGCCTTCATTTGCAAGGGGATTCTCTCTCACAGCCAGGCCTAGCTGTGTCATGTCAGATGGGTATCCTTTGCAGACTCAGGAAGCTCCAAATTACTTTTTAACTTTGTTTTATAGGATATATAGGCACCCTGGTCTAATTGCTGATTTTATTGTTGTTTGCGGGCTACGAGTTGGGTGGGAGTGTTGATCTGCTGGAGGACAGCAAGGCTCTGCAGAGGGATCTGGAGAAGCTGGATCGTGGGGCGAGGCCAATTGCATGAGGTTCAACAAAGTGAATGTCCTGCCCTTGGGTCATAACAACCCTGTTCACTGCTACAGGCTGGGGGAAGGGAGGCTGTGAGGCTGCCCAGCAGAAAAGGACCTGGGGTCTTGGTCAACAGCGGCTACATATGATCAAGCAGTGAACAAGTGGCCAAGAAGACCATGAAGAATAGTGGCCAGCAGGGTCAGGGCAGTGATTGTCCCCCTGTACTTGGCACTGGTGAGTTCCGTTTTGGGGACTTCACAACAATAAAGATATTGAGGTTCTGGAGCAGGTCCCCAGAAGGGCAATGGAGGTGGCGAAGGGTCTTGGAGCACAAGTCTGATGAGGAGTGGCTGAGGGAGTAGAGGCTGTTTAGTCTGGAGAAAAGGAGGCTCAGGAGGCACCTCACTGCTCTCTCCAACCTGAAAGGAGGTTTTAGCCAGGTTGGGATTGGTGTCTTGTGTCAGGCAACCAGCAACAGGACAAGAGGAAATGGCCTCAAGTTGTGCCAAGGGAGGTTCAGGTTGGATATTAGGGAAAAGATTCTTCACTGAAAGAGCAGTTAAGCATTAGAACAGGCTCCCCAGGGAAGTAGTGGAATCACCATCCCTAGAAGTGTTCAAAAACTGAGTGAATGTGGCATTTTGAGATATGGATTTGTGGGCATGGTGGTGTTCATTCAAAGACTGGACTTGATGTTCTTGGAGGTCTTTTCTAAGCTCAGAGATTCTATGATTCTAGATTTTAACATCTCATGATATTTCATTTATAGATTAACCATTCTTTGTAAAACATGGGAATGAAAAGTACCTGTATCATTCAAGCAGGGTTCAAAGCATTTTGCATTCACTACAGGTAACACAGAGTAGGGTTTTCCTCATCCCATGGTGCCTGTCATCTGTATGTCTCTCTGGAGAAGACAGGCAATGATTTACTAACACCTGTGCAATTGCAACGTCAAAATCCAGCTCCTGAAATACGAAGCTTAGCTCTGTGATATATGGCAAGACATCCAAAAGTACATACATCACCACTACAAAATCTGCCTGGGACCAGTCCTTTATTAACTCAGGTATCAGGGTCCTTCATTAATGCAAACTACTATTGGCTGAAGATTTTAATACCAATGTGTCTCCACTGTACAATGTTAACCAGTTGTGAACTTCCTTATGTTTACTGGTGACGCACCTGGGAGATCCTGATTTTTTTTTTTTTAATAGAGGAACTCAGGAGAAATAAAAAAGACCTCTTCAGTTCAATAAAACAAGAAACTGAATCAGCTGTAAAAGATTCACAAGTACAGATCTGTGGGCAGAAGAACTGTAATTTATTAACATGATATTTGACATCCTGAAAATTCATTTAAGTTGAAACAGCCCACAACATAACTGAAAGTTAAGCAACATAAAATCTATTTATTGGAACAGTTCTTGGTCAGTCTGGCAATGTTTTGAAAGGGTGATAAGATGATGCATGCATCCTACTACAAAATTCCTTAAATTTCTGTAGGAGTAGCAGCCAAGACATTAACTGATTCTGTTAAACTCCTTCTTTCCTACTCTGCCCGTTCCTCCGAGCAATACCTGCAGGGACTTAAGATTCATAGTCAACATTTTTCAGTAATGTCCTTGAAGTGAAAAATGATCTTTGGCAAGCAGGCAAATAGACAAACACAAGCCATTGGCACTCATAGCTTTTCATATCGTTATGCAGTTATATAGTAAGCATTTTCACTGCTGTTCCTACAATCTGTTCCAAGAATCTCAGGAATTTGCAGAGTGGGTTGTCGGGTTTTTCCTACAGTCAGGAATCTGAGGAATCAATTCTTATTCCCTGGGTACCTAATAATCCTTGACATTCTCAATTAACAACAGGAACAATAGCTGACGTTACAATATTTATGATGATCCAAGATTTTTTCCAACTCCTTCCCTAAGCTGTTTCTTTGCCTGTTAACCCATCTCCCACCAATTATTACATAAGGTGGGACTCAGGTTTGATATCATCTAAATTTTAAAATATGGTGGAGGTATTAAGGATAATTACCTTTCTATGTGTTTTGTGCTAGGCAGGTGAAACCCAAGGGAGAGGCAGGAGAACTGAACCATTGTACATTCTGTTTCTCAGCAAATGGCTCAGTCAGCCAGTCTCTGAACAGACACAGACCTCGGGGACATCTAGGCCTATTGCTGCGAGAAGAGATAGATAGCACTTAGGGCTACAAACCATATAGACCCATGAGAAATTAGGCTTATCCTACTTATTCTGTACCTTTTGGAAAAACTCATTCTCATTTTGTGTCTTACTAAAGGTTTGGTGTATTGGCCAGATAAGGTTTTTGTCTCTTCCTTTTTTCATTTTCATGTTCACATTTAGTATTTGGAGGCCTCTTGCAAAGTAAAATCTTCCTTCCTCTTGCAGATCTACACAGCAGTAAATCTGAATTTTATATTGTCATGTCTAGTTTTCTTTCAATGGCATTTCGCTCAGCTTTCTCATTATTATTAGGTTACCTCAATAAGGAAAGCCTGTGCTGGAACTGGCAGATTTTACTGCATGTCTAAAAGTCTGCCTGAGAGTTGGTACTCACTGTCAGTCCTCAGAATTTTCCAGTTTTCCTGCATTGCAAACTTTGATTTTATCCCAGAAGTCAGCATTCAGTGGCTATGACAGCTTCATGACTTTTGAATATAATTTGATCAACCATAGATACTTTTCTTTGCCATAATCAAAATAAAGCTCCTCCTCCTACTCCTGCCCCTCCCCACCCCCCCCCCCCCCCAATTTTGCTTTGATTTGTGCAGGTATTCATCACTATAGATCAGTTCTCTGTTTATTCTCTTCAGAAGCAATTATGTGTACCATATGGAATGGCCCTGTATCTTATCTAAATGTTCCTTCCAAGTGGAACAAAATACCGCTTCTCATTTGGTTCCATTTTTCTTTTCCTAGATGCCTAGTTTATATGTCAGCAGATACCTCTTTCTCTGTGCTACTGGGATAATCACTCACTCTTCTATTAGTAAAATGCCCATCTTAATAAATTCTTTCCTAAAGTGCTGACATTGTGCTCTAAATTTCTGTTCTCTTCCAACCACCCTTGTACAATTCCAGCTTATGCTAAAAAAAAACCTATGTAAGTTCCAGTGTAAAATTCTGTTAATTTTGAAATTATAAAAGGAGCATGCTTCACTACGTAACTTTCATATCCATCGATATCTCTTTCATGTAGTATTGATCTGTTTATCACCCTACACAAGAAATCCATATTTCCTCCCTTATTTATATTCTACAGAAAATTCTTGTCCCTGTAGCTTCAGGATCAGATGTACAACTGTAGCTGGTAGCGAACAGAAAAGTTTCTACAATGTGAGCAAATCTGGAACTCTTGCAGGCTTCATAGGTACACTTCAAACACCCTTACTGGAACCAGTTCTAACTAATTCATTTTTAAATTTTAAGTATTTTCTGCCACAGCAAAAGAGATCTCAGGGAATATACAAGTGACTGGTTTTGAGGACACTCAAGTCTATATTTCTGCCTGTGCTGAAAATTAACCTGTCAGCAGATCCTTTGCATTTGCTGTTTGCCTGTGTTAAGTAAATCTCACATTTGATTCTCAGTATCAACAAAGCTCCTAATACAGTATGCAATGACTCCATTCTACACAATGAAATGAAGAACTAATTTATGAAATGTGCTTTTGAAAATATAGTTCATAAGATGGGTCAGGTAAGTCATCTCACCCTTCCAGTTCTCTATGGGAGGGCAAACATATTCTTAGCAGGAAAAAAAAAAAGTGAAGAAAGAATTGTTCAGCACTTCCATCACTAGTTTTAAATGCCAAATGAGATTGTTACTTTTGCTAAGATCACAGAAAGCCCTGTATGGACAAACCTGTTTTAATATTTCTATTCTGAGAGGATTTTTACTTTCACAAGCAGAAGTTTTTGAACACCAGGGGGTTTAGTTGCTGACCAACTACACAGATGTTTTTTAAGCTGCTTTGGTTCTCTGGATTCCATGGGTACTCGAGTGACTATGCTTGAATGGAGGTGATTCAAAACAGTTTTTGTGGTGGGAAGCAACTCAGTAACAAAGATGTCAAGGCCAGCTGCAGGACAGAGTAGAAAGTGAGCAGATGAACAAAATTAACAAATCACAGGAAAAGATTTCTGTTATCTGCAGCGCTCCATTATTTTTCCTCCACAGCAAGCAAAGATCAGCCGGCAGACCTAAGAGGAGAGATGGTGCTCCAGGCAGCCCCTGATACAGTCAGCCCTACATCAAATTTATATCTGTAACATCTGTCTTTGTCCCATCCTTTTCTTAAGATCAGAAATGTATTTCAACATTTAATGAGCCATTTGTAACAGCCCAAAGCACACAGGTGTTATTGCCACTCGGTGTCCTTGTCTGGATAAACCCCTACTATGCAGCCAACTTGCCATCCGAGGTTTAACATCTGCAAGCCAGATAAAAAGTATAATTAACACCAACATGGATTAAGGCAGAGATTATCCTGAATGAGGTACAAACTTCTACTCCATAGCATCTAAAGAAAGAGGAACTTCTTATGTAGACACTCAATCTCATGATGCAGACACATACAAGAAACAACAGAGAATTTTATAATATCTTTCACTTTACCTTTGTTTTCTTTCCTTGTGTACAATTAAAAAAAAAAAACAGCTACAGGCAGCTGGCTGCACTATTTGGATGATAATTTAAACCTCAATTTTCTGGTAGAATGCCAAGTCTTTGGTTCTGTAAAATCCAAAATATATGAAAGTCTTTCGGAACTAACTCTTACTCTGTAATTCCATAGAGAATCTAATATGAATATAATTTTCTGCTGTGTTTGCAGCTTGTACAAAGTGGTCTTGTTCTAATGCAAAAAAGTCTTAAGCAGAAGTGAAATTTTCTGGTGTTTTTTCAGTATGCATGCCCCAAAATGAGTGATAAACCAAATGCTGCTAATGATAAGAAATAAATAATTTTCAGTCTTTCAATAATAGATGGTAACTTTAACATTTTATTATGATTTTTATAGTGATGGAATCCTCTTAAAATAATAGCTTAATTAAGGAAGTAAATGGGTCCATATATATATATATGCAGAAAAAATTAAATGGCTCCATTTTTCTGTGTGAGCAGGAAGCAATAAGAAAAAAATGTACAGGAAGATGTTGATCTGTACCATCTTGTTAAGTTGCTACATGATGGAGGAAAAGGAAAGGGGATGATGTCCATTGTAGTGCATGCATTTATATCAAACCCCTTGGATAAATAATGCTTGTAAAAGAGTTTGTTGAACCAGATCCTTGTAGAGCTGGGGCTTTAGTCCTTGGTGGAAGTAAATAAACTCATTTGATGTGAGACAAGTGTTTGACAAGGATGGAAAGAATAAAAGGGTTTTTTAAGTAATCAGGGTTTCAGTAATCAGCTTACAGGAAACAAATGTCAATTTGCTAGAGGTCACTTCACCTTCATACCACAGGCATTCATCGTGGAGGAGTCACAGTCTAAGCCGTGGACAGTGACTGCTGTAAAGGAACCCTAGAGGGTTCCTTCCGTTAGCCAGAACTCCAGGAATAATCCAACTGACAATGTGGAGCTTTGCATCAGAAAGCAAACAGAGGTGCTTTGCATCTAACTAGGTTTCTAAAGGTTTTGTGAGAGATCAGTTAGAGCTTGGAATTGGAAATAAAACATAAATGAAAGTAAACCTCCACATCATTATCATTAACAGAACTGGTGATGAATTTTTTTATCATAACAGAACTGGTGATGAGTTCTCCAGAAGTCCAGTGTGGAAATTTTGTTGATTCCCCTCCTTCTTTCACCAAATATTGAGAACTCTATTATTTCACAGTCACTGTACCCCAGACAATCTCCAACCACCACATCTGCCACCAGCCCTTCTCTGCTTGTAAACAGGAGGTCTATAGAATGATTTAGCATGGACTTCCCATTTCCTCCAAAGGGCAGAGAAGTGTCTGGGAGATTTCTGTCTCCCCATGTCAAAACAGCACCTACAAATCTTGAAATAAGTACTGAAGTCTTCTGAATGGTCCCCCCGCCGTGGTGTTGAGAAGGTGTCCAATGTCTTCTGAGTTCCAAGGCAAGATAATGGCATAAGGAAATTTTAAGCAAATACCTCCCAGTTCCCCAAAATTATTCTGGATGCTCCTACTTGAATCTCAGATTGGTGCATGTAGAATATGCCTGCCCAGATCTCCCCCCAGGTTATTCTCTTTAGCCCTTGGGATGGGAAGTCTCCACATCAGTCTTAGCTTTTGCACTGATCTGGAGACACCACCTGTAGGAGCATGAAAGAAGTTTGTTCTCCAAGATCTTTAAGCTTCTGGCCTCTGTCAGGGGCCGATACATGACTTATTAATACCACTTTGATGATGGATTTCAATTTAGAATTTGGGCAGTGACTGAGTACTGAGGTGTGAACATTTAACGGAAATTTATCAGTCCTTTCTCTCTTGCATTTGTCAATATGGTTTTTCTGGCCCACTCAGAGAAAGTGAACTGATTTGCCATAGCCTGTAATTATTGGAGGAAGAGCAGGCAGCATTTTGAAACCTCAAAATGTTACAGGAGAAATTTAAATCACCAACAGGTACACCTCGGCACATGCAGCTGAAAACACAGAAACCTTCTGTGGTGTGCCATCATTATCCTCCTCTGATGGTGGTATTAAATTGTGCACAATGGCAAGAAAAGCAAAGGGCCCAAACTGACTGACTGCTGTGATAAGAGAGAAAATCCTGAAGGGAACAAGACTGCAGTGGGATTGTGACATTTTAATGATAGTTTAGAAATACAAAAATGTCTGAAGTGGAGATAGTCAGTCTTCTATTCATTCTCTTTCTGTGTGAATAGCAGTCACCTGATGGAAGCATAAGGTAAAATTTATCCTCTAGACTTTCAGTTATGTAGAAAGAGATCTAAGAAATTATTTTAAACCAAATACTTTTGTCTGAACATAATGTAGTGTGTTTTAGTTTTGCTTCTACAAAGTTCTGTGTATAATCAGTGATACCAACACATTGCATGTGGCCCTGCTTTCTTCTTTTTTTTTTTCCTCAATGCTCACAGGACCTGAACCATACTTAATGACTCACAAACCCCCAAAATAATACCTTCCTAAGTTTTTAGGATTTTCCAGTGGATCTCATGATGTAAGGCTAGGAATGCTGTCAGTCTGACATAAAACTGTTATAATAGGCTGCTCAATACAAAATTGTAGCTATCAGGCTAAATTAGCAACTATTGTTTTGCAATGGGAAGTGATGGAACTATGAAGGTGGGGAGAGAGACAGAGTGCCTGAGTATAGGTGAGGAAGGTTTAGGATGGAGAGAGAGATCACAGCTGTACTAAGGAAGTTCTGTTAAAAATGTGATGTTTCAGTCAGTGCAGCTTCTAGGATGCCTTCAGGACTGATTAAAAACAGTTTCCATCACGTCCACTAGGGCTTTCGGAAGCTAAGAGCTTTGAAAAGCTTTTTAAAAATATATCTTATATCCAGGCAAAATGTAGTTTTGAGAAAGTAGTGGAAGAAGAAAAGTGTAGAGTAGAGAGTATTGTTGCTGTAGGACATGAAATGAAGAGACGCAGAGTTGGTGAAGTTCTAAAAGCTAAAATATCTTTATTTCAAATTTCTGACTCCTTATATAGTTTTTCAAACACGCCCAGTGATTGGTAGACAAAGTTAACACCTCTCCAATCACATTGGTTAAGACAGATGTCCATCAAAGAATCTCCTCCTCTAAGAAGGAATGAAAACAAAGATAAAACTAAGCATAAACAAGTCTCTTATTTACAGCAAAACCATAGGAAAAGAATTTCAAGAAACAAAACATCAGAAGGCTGAAAAACCAGGGTGACGGAGTATTTCACAGTGTCAAAGGAAGGAAATTAAATATTTATGTATGTGGTCTGGGGAGGATCTGTGGCATGAAGAGGCCTGTTTGTAGAACATTGTATTTGCCTTACATCCAATCACACCACAAGAGTTCTTGGTTTAATTCAGGAAACAAAAGGTTTTGAAATATCTATTTGCTTGATATAGTTGCACAAAATAGTAAAACTGAGATAAGAGTACCCAGTCTGCATTTATTAGAAGGCATCAGACAACCGGCACTAAGCCTGCAAGTAGTTCACATCTGGAAAGGCCAAAGTGGGCTGGCTTCTGCCTGTGAGAGGAAATAACCCTTTGGATGGCATTCATCCTGGTTCATGCTGAAGGGCTTACAAACAGCAGTTATACACCAGGGTCTAATGGCCAGGGTGAGACGTCAACTTCTCTTCCAGCATTCCTCATGGAATCATAGAATGGTTTAGGTTGGAACGGACCTTAAAGATCCTTTTGTTCCCACCTTTTTCAGTGTCTCACCACCCTCACAATAAAGAATGTCTCTCTAATATCTAATCTAAACCTACTCCCTTTCAGTTTAATACCTTATGCTATCCCTAGACTCCCCAATAAGCAATCCCTCCCTAACCCTGTAGGCCCGCTTTAGGTCCTGGAAGGCTTCTGTATGGCTTTCCTGAAGTATTCTTCAGGATGAACAATCCCATCTCTCTCAGCTGGTTTTAATAGCAGAGATGCTTCAGCCTCCTGTTCATTTTTGGGACCCCCCGTTTGAACCCTATCTTTGTTATGCTGGGGACCACAGAGCTGGGCATAGTAGTCAGGTGGTGTCTTATGAGAGCAGAGATGAAGGAGAGAATTCTCTCCCTTACCCTGTTGGCCACGCTACTTGTGGTGCAGCCCAGGGCATGGTTGGCTTTCTGGACTGCAAGTGTTCATTGCTGGGTCGTGTGGAGCTTCTCATCCACCAATCCCCCTGGTTCTTCCCCTCAGGACTGTTCTCAATCCATTATTTCCTTTTAAAAACCTGTGTTTGTAATTGGGATTGCTGCAGTCCATGTGCAGGACCTTGCACTTGGCCATGTTGGACTTCACGAGATTCACACAGACCCACCTCTCAAGCCTGCCAAGGTCCCTCTGGATGTCATTCCTCCAGAGTGTCAATCAGCATGAACCTTGGTGCTGTCAGCAGCCTTGCTGAGGGTGCCCTCAGTCCCACTGTCCATGTCACCAACAAAACAACAGTGTTCAACAGTTTTGGTCCCAACACCAACCCCTGGGGAACACATCAAACAGCTCTCAATCCAGACTATCTTAATCTTGAAAAATAAGAACCAAGGCAGTGGCCCCCAAGCCAAAATGGCATTGGATTCACAGTCTGAAGACTTATCTAACAAGTTAGATATGTACTTGGACTTCAGTTGTCTGCAGGTGAACAGCCTAGTCAGAGTTCTGAGACTTCCCAGTGTCTCAGTTCCACAGGTGCTCCCATCATAATGGCCTCAGTTACATGGTTACTCTTGCAGTAGATCCAATGTGAACAATAGTGAGGTTTTTATGGAGATGGATCCCACGTTTGAACAGGCCACAATGAATAGGTATATATTTGCTTGACTTTAAGGGATAAGCTCTAGAGTTTGAAAGTACTATAGCCAGAGACATGTACAGCCTAATTAGAACAGAGAAGCTGAAGAGCTGAGAGAAGTCCTTATGACCAGCACCTGCCTGTACAATTCAGTGTACCAGGCAGTGGCCAATAGCTTCCTAAGCTGACAAGTCATTGAAAAATTAAACAGTTAACATGACTGTCACTGATTACATGTCCCAGAAGAAATACTATCACTATGTTCCATAGACTTTTGAGGTCTGCCTTGAGTTCTACTCCACCGTATCATGTTGTTATGAAGTCTTCCTCAAATGACTCTCTCCTCTTCCAAATTTGCCTATATTCTCTTGCTAAAGCTAATTCTGCAAAAAATACATTGCAGAAGTGATAAATTTATTGTAAGGGATTTAAATAAAAGGCCTTTTTCCACACCCAGTAAGGTTAGAAGAAGAGTAATCATGGCTTCAAATATTCATATTTTGTTGCCCTTGGCCTTGGTGAAATATATTACTTCTTTATATGATATGAATAAGAACAGGTATCTTTTTATGCCGGAGAGAGTGTTAATGAATTTTACTTCTGCCTCCAGCAGATGAAAAACAAAATAATCAGAGTATTGGAATTCTGGTTGGAAAACAATGCAGTCCAAGGTTTTTCAGTTTATCATGGGGATTTAGCATACTCAGCCCAAGATGAGCACTGTTAGCTTCTCAAGTGTTTTACTAACACAAATTTTCTCTGGTGCACTGTTGAAAATATGCCAGATATTAGATATAACTACCTACACTTTCTATAAGGGTCTGGGATCATATTTGCATTTCACTGGCTCACTAGAAAAGATCCTTTCCTAAGAAGTCGCTCCAGTGACCTGGTGTGAGAGAGAGGAGGAGAGCTGCTCTGCAAGGCAAGGTGAGCTGGGAGCCAAGGGTGACAGCAGGGCAATGCCCTCATCAACAAGGGTGAAGTCCCACCCTACCTGAGCAGGTCTGGTGACACTACACAGGGTCAGAGGACAATCCACTGCTTGCCAGACAAGTCTTCAGGGATGTAGCAGATCAAAGGCAACCCAGACACTGAGATCAGGGGATCTGGCTCAAGAAGGAACATGGCCAGACTACAAAACAGCCACATAGCTCAGGCAGGACTGTGTAAGGGCTTGATGCCTCCAGGGAGGCTCCCTGCAGCTCAGTCTCACAGAGCTCCTTGCACAGCAGCCTCACTCCTCGTTACAGGTGCAGGAATCAGTGCTGACCATGGCACAGGCAGCCACAGTCCTCACAGTAGGGAAAGACTCTGCCCACGGTTCTGACAACTGAAGCTCAGGAGGGCTGATAGAGAGGGTTTGCTTATCTACAAGGGTTGCAAGTATGTTTAATAGAGGACAAAATTGTTTTGTGTGCCTCATTCACATTAAACCAGATTTATCAGTTAAACTTGCATTAACAAATTTACAGTAACAGTCTATCCCCAAGTGATCCACTTTGATGGGAACGTATTTTTAATCACAGAAAAAAAGTTGGGCTGGTAGCTCTTCTTTTTAGCTGGATGTTTATGAGTCATACCTGAGATAATTGATAATCCAGACAGTGATAGGTGGAAATAGTGGAGCTACAGGACTTCCAGATTCAGTTAAATTAACACTACTTGCCTGGTTCCACATTTGCACAATTAACTGTTCTGATATCTTAAAGCCATATGCTTCATTTCCTCCAGCAACACAGGACAGGCAGCAGTTACACACAGGGGTTGTAAGTGCCGAGACACGCTCCTGTAGGAGAGGAGGCCCATCTTTCTTCTCCCATGGAAAGTCAGTCTTAAAACCCCTGACTTCTGCAAGCACAAGCTGAGATGTTCAGCTGGTTGGACAAAGAACACACACTATCAAACAGATACTTGTCTCCTCTCAGGAAGCAGAGATGGGCTGGACCATGCTGAATTCAAAGAAATTCTCATAATGCTTGCTGATGTTTCTCTGCTAGGTCCCTTTGGATTGTAAGATGTAGTGAGCAACTAATTCTGACAACAGAATGTTATGTCCCTCATAGTTACAATTTAGCTCAGCACTTCAAAAAAAAAGCTATTAAATATTTCATAAGGAATCTTGATTGATAGTCAAAGTAAAATATTTTCTTTTTTATTAAACTTGGGAGGAGTAATTTAGGGAGAAGGGGTCATCTTTTCAAGTGAATATTTGAACCTATGCTTGCGTTGATTAATTCTGATATGGGTTTTATTTCCTTTTTTTTTAATGCCTAAAGCATGCTCCTCTTCTGTTGTTTGTAGTATGACTGATGTGTTCAAATGCAAATAACATGGAAATAAATATTGCACGTCATAGAAACAGAACCTAAAGTGTAATTTAAGTTAGGAAACTTATGAAAGTTGTCTAGCAAATCTCAGAGCTCATAAAAAAACCTGAAATATCAACACAATTTTGAAAGACTAATCACTTAATAATACAAGTTACATTATAAAGAAATAAACCTTACAACAGAAGAAATATTATGTGTATTAATAATGTCCATAAAAATAAAAACTGCTCTAAAATTCTTTTAAATTAAAAATAAGAATCTAACAAAGATAAGTCTGATCAACTTAGTTACTTCTACAAAAATTGCTTTGAAATTTTTTTATTGGCTCCTGCCATCTACTGCATGGTGCAGGGAATGCAGCATAGAAACGTGAAAACCTTGCAAAGTGTATTTGCTGACAGTTCCATGTAACAGATATAGTCCCAAATTTCTAACACTTTCAAAGCTTAAATATGCTACTTAATATGACATATTTTCCTCACCTCTTTGTATTCAGAAAATCGTTTTCCAGCATATCCTTCATTCAGTGCATCAGAGTCACTCTGGTACTCTGACGTGAGGTGCAGCTGAGTGAAACCGTGTAAGGGCTGACAAAGGGTAAAAAACTGCCCACAGCCTGCAAGGCAGCACAAGTCCTGGGGAGAACAGCAGTCACCTTGGATTATGCTCATGGATCAAAGCTTTGCAGACTGATTGCACCTGATCTGCAGCCCACTGTGATTAGCAGTGAAGTCTGGACAAAGCTGTCCCGAAGGCAGAACATAGCGAGCCTTTGGTGTAGTGAGGCTGCTTACAGCCACGTCTCTTCTTTTCGGCACTGAAGGCAGGGAGCACACAGGTGGAGATTGCTTCTTCTGTTCAGCAAACTGATGAAGTTTAATTTCAGAAATACTGCCCAAAGCAAGCTTCATGTTGCGTGCTATCAGTCCTAGAAATGCGTCAGCTACTAAGGGAAGCACCTGTAAGATCACTTAGCACTGTTTAGTTCAGAAACCATTGCTCCAGTGAATTTTATTTTTAGTAAAGAACATAACATCTGTGTACTATTTAGACTCACATTATTTAAAAAAAAAAAAAAGGCTGTTTGCCTTAGGCAACCAGGATTCATTTTAACAACTTTTTGTAATCCAGTTAATGGGGATCCAGCCTAAATATGCTACCCCTCAGGAGATTTTCATATCCTTGTGGGCAGCCTTTCTATAACTGTCCTTATGTGACCCCTGCCCATCTTCAACCAGATTTAATTGATGGCTATTGTGAAAGTCAGAGGATGGTTTCCAAGGCTGGCAGGCTGACAACCACCCAAACGGGCAGAAAGACACTGGAATCTCTCTTGCTGGCCTGCAAGGTGCAGATGGCAGGACGCTTGTGTCCGGGGAAGCGCTCAGTGCGATCCAGGTGTCTCCTGTGTTGAGGAGCTCTGTCTGTCGGCAGGAGCGCTGCTGGCAGTAGCACCAACAGCGCTAATGGCTCTGACCGGCTCCACCGGGGCCTGCAGCCCTGCCGGGGCCGGGGTCTGCATTGAAACACGCCCCGGCCCGGGCTGTGTGTGCCTGTGCCTGTTGCGGCTTTGCCGCAGCTGTGCCTGTGGGCACTGTGGTGCCGGGCCCAGCTCGGGCGGGTTTCCAGCCCAGCTTTGGGCCCATCTTGCCGGAGAGCTCGCCCGGCGCCCTGGGCTCCCAGCGGGGCCTGCCCCTCTCCCGGTCCTGCCCCTCTCCCTGTCCTGCCTGGCCCTGCCCGGCCTGGCCCTGTGGGCCTTGGGCTGCCTCCGAGCCCTGTCCCCCGGGATCATCCCCTCTGGGTGACGCACAAGGTGCACGAATCCTCCGAAACCGCTGTGCCAAATCCCCACTGCCCCTTCCAGACAGGGAATGAGGGAAATCAGCATTTCCCTTTTGAAGTTCAAAGAAAGAAATAAAGCTTGAGGTGCCTTCCTATCCAAACCATTCCATGATTCTTCCTTCAACTTACAGCTTGATTTCTTCAACTCAGAGATGAGAAAATTCTCCCCCAGCCTTTTGTTAAATTACATTGCACTAAATACGATGGAAATATTCAGTGATGCCTATTGGCATCAGTTGTTCTGCTGCAAGTGCCTCCTCTAAAGTTTTGCTCTAAGTCTGTGGGTGAACTTTTAATATATTTTGGCTGACTAGACCCCTTAAAGAACCAATTCAGTGAAAAAGTGGCTACAGCTACAGATGTGGTTCTCCCTGGGTCAAGACTTGACTCTGTTGAAGGCTCCATGTTTTTGCCCTGGCTCTGGCAAAATGAGATTCCTATGTGCATAGGACACAAAAGGACTTAAGGTCCATCGAGTCTTTGCTATTGCTCATGGCCTTCTCAGGAAATCCTAAGAACAAACTACAGTTCTCTCAAGAGTAAAAAGACGAAAAAATTAGAATTTATTTTGTCCCAGTTTCCTCTATACTTCGAATTCTCTTCGACAAGAAAAGGCATTTCAGAATAAATTTTAGACAGTAGGTTAAAAGCAGAGTTTTGCTAATTAAATGAGTTACTATGAGAGAAATTTAATTCTGAATAATTTCTAACATCCAAACTTGCAAGACCTTTTCCAGGTTAAAGTTTTTTAGATTAAATTTTAGTAACTATAGGCTCCATTTTCCATACTGTTCTTAAAATGTCAGTATTTCAAGCATCTAGTCAGGCTATAGATCCTGTAAATTCTGTATCTGCTTAAAACTAATAACAATTCAAGAAGCATTGTTGAAACTTGTCTTAAGACCTATTGACTAACTTTATTTAATCGAGAAGTTGTCACTACTAGGAAAACCTATTTAAAATCCACCAGCATGATAAAAATTGTAATATAACTCAGAAGTCAGCTGCTGCTTTGTTTTGGTTGATGAAATTCAAACATGAACAATGTTTGTTAATCACTATCAAAACAGTAAATATTTGTTAATGCTGCAATATGAGTGTGTATGTCTGTGCAGATCTGTCTGCATGAAAGTAGCGCTGTCCTCTAATGATGGAAGCATTTTGAAACAGGTCAAGTCTCATATATTTGCAATGCAAGGAACTGGAGGACTGAAAAAAAACCCCACAAGTTGCAAGTCAGAGGTAGTTCATGGTAATTGTCCTGCAGTTCAAGAGGTAATCTGGTTGCTTTGGGATTTCTACATGGTTTTGGATGAAAATAAGGGCCATCACTTAAGCAAAGAACATGCTTTGCAATTCTACTCTCTCCTCTGCAACAAAGAACTCTAAAATGTGAGAGAAGTGCCAAGAAAATCCCTTGGCTTTCTGTATTTTTAGCGAATTGGTTGTTTAATCAGTAGCACAAATAATGGGCCGTAGCAACCTACAGAACTGTGTCCCTAGATTTTCCTCCTTTCTTCCACTGTGTCAGTAGCTCCAGATCAATTGCTGTCCCAGTTTCTACTTGCACAAAGGGCAGCATGGTTTGCTGGGTTACTAATTTGCAATTACATTTTTGCCCACTCTCTGCTCAGGACCTCTAGGCTCTCTCCCTGGCCAGCTAACACCTCTTAAATGTTTCTCTCCTCATGACCACATGATCTTTGTTGCATAAGAAAACCAGATTAAAAAACCCAAAGCAGTCACTAAGTTGGAGGCTTCTATTTGAAATTCTCCACTTTGGAATTTGGCCCTGTTGTGTCAAATGCAGAAACATTATGGGTCCTCTATTTTGTCTCTTTCTGGTAACTTGTAGGGAAAATCACCACACTGTTTTAGATTTGGGCTATGTCAGGGATAATTCCAGTAAGGTAAGCCCTCATTTCTGTCCTTTGTAACACTCACAATGTGTGATTTGAGAAATGTTATTATGCTATCATTTGCATAAATAGGATTTTCCCCTCAAAGTCACCACAGTTCTAAAAGGCAAAGGAGGAGTGTTGATCTATCAGACTGATAATTCTCTTGCAAACCTTCCTTTTCTTTTACAGCACACCATGTGTCATCTGGCCACATAGTTTGAGGAGAAGTATTTATTAATATGTGTGAGGGATTGCAATAATTTTATGTGTCAGCACAGGGCAGAAAGAAGGCACAAACTATCAAAGTGTGTGAGAATCTTGGTCTTTTACTTCTAATAGGATATGAAATATTAGCATTTGACATGTTTCTCCAATTTTCTTATATGAAGTAAAATTGGCTCATTTCAGATTTCTATGTCAAGGTGTTTCTTAGGCTTTATTCCTAGGAGAGAACCAGTGTGGAGGCACTGGAACAATGAACCCTCGTACATCAACTGCTCAAGGGTACTTGAACTTTCTTTGAGAAATTTGAGATAGCTCATCCCAAACCGACTTGTGTATGTTTAGGCAGAGATTTGTAAAAATAGATGTGAAATATTTTTTTTATTACCCAGTACTGACTATTAATTTAGTGGTACAGAGCTGACCTACTTGTGTTGTACCATGCTTTCCCCTCAAAAGAGTTCACTTGAATATGCTTTTTGCTTACAACTTTTGACTTCTTTCATTTTTTAAATCTTTTCAGTATTTTATTAATGTCCCAGAGCTCTGTCAGTCTCCAATCACACTCCAACTCTCTGTTGTTTCTCTCAGTCTACAATTGTACACCTGCATGGTGATAACAGTTCTCTCAGAAAAAGAAGCACTGTATAGAGAATATTTGAAGGGACACTACACGTTTATTTTGTACAACTGCTCTCCTCACCATGTTTTATTTTACGCTCTTTGATTCTGCCAGTCTTCCCTGATACTCATTTTTTGTACAGGTCTGTGTGTTTTATTAAAAAGAAAATACATCTCCATTTTTAGAGAACCTACCGAGTTCCTCTTTACCATCCAGAAGGAGGAAGCAGCAACAAAAGGAAATTACTGACCTGTTTTGTAGATGAAACCTAGTAGCTTGTAACTTAACCACAGGGTCTTCTAAGAACTGATGTAGCAGCAAGAATTAAATTTTGTATTGCTCAAGATAAGTTTTTGTAGATGACTGAACCATATTTTAAGAGGTTAAGGGCTTTGACTCTAAAAGCTTTTTGTACCAGAAGTATTGCCTTAAGCTTTATTTTTAACTTAGTATTCTTTTTCTCTCAAAGCAAAAGAGGTTGCATGTCCCTTGTGCTTCCTTCTTACTTTTCTGTGTTTGCTGATGGCAAGCGTGAAAGTTTCTTTCTGCAGCTGATGATTCATAAAGTTGTTTCTTTGACTAGTCAGCCTTTGGCTTGAAATGCTCAAGAATCAAGCCAAACAGGAACTTCCTGTTTACACAGCGAAAGTTTTTTCCCCTTGTCTCTAACAAATCGGTATTTCAATTGTCACAAGACTTTTCCCCTAACTGCTTTTATTCTTCCGGGAGTACATAATTCATCCTTCCAAATGTCCACAATTATACTATTTTTCCTCTTGAAAGAAGGAAGTTTTTATATTCTAATGAGCAATATCAGATGGAGAAAGCAATCATCTGTGTGCTTCCAAAATCTAAAATGTGATCTGTTCTGCCCATCATGGTTTCATGACTCATTGGCCAAAGAATGGCAATTATAGGACACCACACGCTCATGATGCTTTACATCTGCCAGAAGGGTTCCATTCTTTTGGACATGTTTCCACTTCTGGATGGGAAAGGCCAACAGCATTGCTCTGCAAGAATGACACTGTGTGTTTCATTGTGATGACCAAGTAGTCATCAAAAGCAATGATGAACTTAACTCACAGTGTTTACCCAACAATTTTAGTCAGCTCATCTTCTATTGTGGCACTGTACATTACCTATCCTAGTTTTCTGAAATCTACACAAGAGAGAAAAGGGGGACTAGCTATACATACCTGGAGGCAGAATACAAAGCTCTGTTTCTCAAAGCACACATGAAATGCAGCTCTGCAATATCTGAGAAAGAAACTCTCACCATTGGTTGAGTTGCCTTCTTTCTTTATAGTTCCTACCCTTCTCTCAGGTTGTGGATTGTTATCACAGTTGGAAACTGTTAGTTTCAGAAAGTAGGACAAAGGAGTAAAGTCCCTTTTCATGTTTTCCCTCTCATGCTGTTTTTTACTTTCTTGTTTTGTGATATATGGTGATGTATCACTGATCAGCTGGACTTTTCTGTTAGATGGAATGAGAAAAACAACCAAAGAAAGCAGCAATAAGTAATACTTCATTTTCCAACAAAGAATTACATTTTACTGAATTGGATATCAAGAACCAGGAACATAACATACTGCACAAATCCTACTATAAGACTATTTACAACTTTGGTAAAAGATGCCTTTCAAAACTCTTCCCTAAAGGACTTGTCTCTTACAAAGAGGAATAAAAGGGGAAGATGGCAAAAGAGAAATATAAGGAGACAATGTGAGGTCTCAGAGTTACTCCTTATTAAATTTCATGTTAAAACCAAACTGAGAATTGGCAAAGCTTCCAGGAAAATTTAGCAAAGAAACAGCTTGCAGTAATCTACCAACCAGGGTTACTATGGCAATAGCAGTACACTGTGAAATTTAGTAGATATAATTTTCCATGATTCACTGTATATTTTTAGCTATTTTTCTTTTTGTTCTCTCAGGCTAATTTCTTTTCCAAAGAAAAGGAAAAACTGAATGGTTAGGTCATGCCCTCAGAAAAGATAGAAAGGTGTCACTTGATGCTTAAATGGAGCTCTTGTGTTCTAGCCTCAAATGATCAACTGTCCTAAGGAAATCTTGGGGTCTCCACTCCTACCCCATTCTTCTTACCTTGCATCTTTAAGGCTTCTGTTCCCTGCTTCTTGAAATTCTGCCATCCCTTGTTCACCTTAATTTACTTCTCTAATCATTCTTCCTGCTAGTTCACAGTCTGAATCACATGAATAATTTTTCTCCTTTCCTTTTTTTTCAGCTATTATCCAAAACTATTCTTTTCTAGAATACCACCTCTTTTCATTGTCGCATGTTTTCATCTCAGGGTCTCAAAAATCTCCCATGTCCTCACAATACAATTGCACATCACCTACTGACTAATGGCCAGCCCATCCCTGAGCATCAATCTGCAGGACCCCAGACAACTCCTCTCAGTTTATATACTGAGTATGACGTGCCATGTGCAGAATCTTCCTTACGGCAGGTCAGCTGCTCTCTCCCAGCCACTTGTGCAGCTCCTTATCGACAGAGCCTGGGACACTGAAAAGTCCTTGCCTTAGGGTAAGCACTACTCAACAACAACTAAACCATCAGTGTGTTATCAACATTATTCTCATATGAAATCCAAAACACAGCACTGCACCAGCTACCAGGAAGAAAATTATCTCTACCCCAGCTGAAACCATAACACACCTTACATGTCAGCATCCAAGTATATTTAGGCAAATAGAAGACTACACAGAATCCCAGGCAATCACCAGAATGTGCTCGTGCTGTTATTACTTGACCTTCCTTACTCTTCACCTCTGACCAATTGTTAGTTGAATTCATTTTTGGATTGTCAGTCTGCAATGTCAAAAGGGCTCTGCGGAATCCCAAAAGACAATATGTACGTCTCAAACACTGATAGCCGGATAACTGTGGAGCCAACCAAGGATCCCTGGCAATAACAGACAAGGATTGTTGGCAATAACCAGGATTGTTGGTAATAGCATGCTGTGATTGGAGAAGGTGGCCATGCAGAAGTAGGGTAGCAATTTCTGCGACAAAAGCCCTTGATCTTTTTACTGCGGATAAGCACAGCACAGTACAGCACAAGCACAGGAATGAGGCTGAGAAGCTGGAATGGACTGTAATGGGGGATCAAGACCACCAAAGATTTTTGAAGCCCTCTGGCCCATTTCCAGAAAGGTCTGAAAGAACGGACTGTATGATAATTAATTTGAAGAGAAAGCACGAAATTTGTCTTCAGGGTGGGAAAAACTTATCCATAAAATGGTAACCTCACCAAGCCTGGATTTTCTTTCTTCCTTTTTTCCTTTCTTCCTTTCTTCCTTTCTTCCTTTCTTCCTTTCTTCCTTCCTTTCTTCCTTCCTTCCTTTCCTCTTTTCTTTCTTTCTTTTCCTTCTTTCCTTCCTTCCTTCCTTCCTTCCTTCCTTCCTTCTTTTCCTTCTTTCTTTCTTTCTGTCTTCCCATTCATCTTACCCTTATGCAAAACCCACTGCCATGTGCTTATGTATTAGGTCAGGGACTAGCATTAGTGTTAGGGTTAGCATTAGGGTGAGGTTAGACCCTCTTAACTTCTGTTGTTCCTTTTGACCATGAGCAGCTACAAATCTTGGGTGCTCCCTTACCCTTAAGGGTGGAAGATCGCAGCCTCTAAGTGTTTCAAGACTGGGACCTGGTGCCTGCTATACTGCTGTATATAAACAGCTCTGTGAAGCTTTTATGAATTTTGTAAGGAAGGTATTAATAGAAGGAGCGGCAAAAATGCTGAAAAAGAGCAATTCTTTAAGCCATTCAAGACAGGAAAGGCTTACAAGGATCTGTGTTGGACTTTATTAAAGGACCAGAATGTGGATACCCGCCATTCTCAGCTCCTACATATTATAGTTGTAGCTGCTAGTAACAGCATACATAAATACAAATAAACACATCAAAGATAAGAAAACATTACTAGAATAAAACCATACCAAAAATCATTTATTACAGCACAGTATATTTGTATATTCAGAATTCCTGCTGCAAGATGCAGAAAAAGGCAGTGCATTTGTTTATGTATATTCATGAGCATTTAAAAGGACCACGGTACTTTTTCTCAAGACACAGCTGATCAGTAGCTGGGGCTGTGGTGCAGTGTTATATAATGCAACTTTATGACTTTGTAAGACATCATTTTCCTTTTCAGTATTTATGGGTTTCCTTGTTTTCTCTGTTTAGAAAGCAGAGTATTTCAAAGAAATACTTGCTTTGTAAGGTTTTTTTACACCATCTAGGACATAATAGATGCAATCCCAGTATAAAATATAGCAATTCTGATTGTCGTTTGTCACAGAAGATAGCAGACTAAAAATATCCTCATGTGTTCTGTGGCAACAACCCTGTTTTCCTGAAATGATATATTTCTTTCTCTGAACATCCATGAGCCCTCACAATGTGGGCATGAGGAGAAGTCAAATGAAAAGCTTCTCAGTCCTAAGCAGCTCTCAGGAAATGCTGCATCCTTTGGAATTTCCTGATTATAGACAGGTGGTTGGTGCAAAGAATGAGCTGTCCTGGGGCTCCTCTGTAGTATCAGCAGACCCTCACCGTGCAGCAGGCCCAGCTCATGCAGTGTCTGCTGTGCTCCAGTGGGGCAGGCGACACCCGGGGTGGGAGCTCTTGTCCAGCCCCAGCACGGCTGCCCTGCTGCAGGCACTGGGCCTTCTGCTGAGAGCCCAGCACCACCCTTGCAAAAAAATGGAGCCAGGAGTAAATTAAACAGTAACTCATCTGTGTCATTATAGCTGCTCATGATTCTCAACATCTGTTCAGTTTTTGAGAGATTTAGAACAATCACTGTAGAGTACTGCTGATGTCATTTTTGAACAGCCTTTTCCATGCATATGAGGTGCATCCCATTCTGCCAAATTAATGTCTGGCATCTCTTACAGCCAAGACATTCAAGACATGGATTTCCCACCGTGCTATATGTTTTTCTGGCACAACCCTAATTCGTATTTCCTCTTTAAGGTAACTTGGACTGCTGCCTGTGGACTGTAAGTTCTTTTTTGGATTTCATTGTAAAGATTTTCAAATTGTTCTAGGGCTAAAGTAATTAAGCCCCTTTTTGTAAATGTTACACTTGTAATTAAATACCAATATTCTATACCAATATCCTGTTCCTACAGTTATCACACAGCACTTTCTGCTACATGAAGCTAGGACTTTTTAGGCAGAAATCTCCAGGTTTTACCAGAGGAAAACGTTCCAGAAATAAAAGAAAATGTGAAATGTGGTAAAAAAGAAGGAGTTTGAACTGTTCTGCCTATTCTGCATGGCTTGCCAAATACAATAATGGTATGTATCATACTCAGTATTGGTTTCCAAACTGTATTCCCTGCACTATCCAGCAGATGATGCTAATGTATTACAAACTGTTCTCGCTTCAATTTTCATCAGAGGAAAGATGTCCAGTAACAAGATGTAGTCCTGGCACATGCCAGGCACTTTAAAAAAAAATTCAATTGTCCTTTTTAATTCTTCTCTTTTCTAAAATGTGTGAGTCTCTGTGTTAGGATGAGAACCATTTGTGAAAAAATTTTGTTACTAAAGGTTGACCTTTTCAAGTAGCAACCTACCAATCTTTCATAACCCTCTGACATTCCAGTGTGTTTGAAATATGTTTGACCATTTTCAGAAGCCCCTTGGCTATATTTACCATCTTTTTACTCATTTTTTTGTGACATACAGCATAAGGTTTTCTGCTGTGTCAATCATTTATTTCTAGTTTCAGACTGCAGTAAATAAGTGAAGTCAAATCCTTGCACTAGAGAGACAAAAACTAGAAGGGGAAATATACCATTTGTGTACATTGAGAATGAGAAAGGCAGAACTGAGTTTCCATCAATCTTCCAGGATACTCAGCTTTCTAATCTAAAACCATACTTTAATTATAGTCTATGAAAGGAAGCTTTATAATAATTTCTACTTTGTGATACATTGTGATTTTCTTACTCAGTGAGACTTGCTCCTAATTTCACAAGAAGCCTCCACAGAGGCATTTGGAATTACTTGCAGAATGAAAATGCTACTAATCATATATATCAGAGCCCAAGATTTTTCAGAGTGGTAGTGCCTGTATAGCATTTAAAGATATTGTTTACATTTTGCAGTTAAAATAAACATAAGGTATAAAGAACAGGTTTTCCCACATGGTTTCAGGGGAAAAAATTTTGAATTTTCTCTGCTTGCTCAGTCTTGACCTCATTCTCTGAAGTGGTGGGATTGTAGCCAGCCCTCTCCAGAAGCTAGGCACTAGTGATGAGCAGACCAGCACTTGTGGTCCTTCCAGCCATTGTATCCTGTTACCTGCCTGCTGAATTGCTGCACTACTAGGAGATGGGCCAAGAGGACCACATCGCAACTTCTGAGGAGAAAATAAAAACTAGAAAAGAGGAAATTGAGCTGTCTTTCTTTGGCCTTTATTTCTTCTTCCGTCTCTTTCTTTTTTTTAACTCTGCTCCTTTGGGAAATGTATGGGCCCCTGAGGAGAAGGGAAAAGAACCATCTTGCTTCCTGCAGTGCAGAGGGCTAATGTCGGTCCTTTCCAGACTGTGAGTCTGAGACTAATTAGACCATTTGGCTTTTCTTATACTTTTTCCCCCCAGGAGGGCTGAGTTATATTAGAAAGTTGAAGCTTCTAGTGTCACTCTGCAGCAGGCTCAAGGACAGGCAAAACCCATTACTGATAATTGTATTGCAAGAGTTTGGCAGCATAGAGGAGATCTAAGAATAGGCTGCCCAACAATCATCTAGGGCATGAAGTAGACAGGATATTCAAGGTGTAGACCTACAGGCTTGTGTGTCTCAGGGTAACAACAGGGGGAAAAGTTGTTACAAGTAAATCAGCACAAAACCCTTAATCAGAAGCCTATTTAGTCCTGTAAATCATAGGGCCATAATTGTGTGGTTGTTGTATAGTCATTAAAGGAAATGAAAACATGGAATCAGGGGGCGGGCAAATAGAACAAAGACCGCACAGGAGTCACACGAGCTTTTTCTGTTTCCCTGGCATCAGTCACCAATAAACACACTTTCAGCACCATGTGCAAGGAGGAAGTGAGAGAGGAAAAGAAAAAGAATAATGCTTCAGCCAATAACACTTCCTTTCCCCTGAAGAAGAACCATTTGCTTGACCAGAAACCTGCCTAAAATCTGGTTTTGTGGTGTGCGAGTCCTGAACTTCATGCAAGTGTAGCAAAGATCCTATATTAATGCTAAAGGTAAATCCATGAAGTACAGAATAAGTGTTGAATACCTATCTCTAACCATCTAAGTAAGGTCCTACCACAATGTCCTGTTAGGTAGAGAGCTGGAGGGCTTAATAGAAGTACTTGAGTTTTGAGGTTCAGTGATTGCCTCTGTGAAACAAGAGATGTAAAACAACATTTTATTGAAATCTGAAAGAAAGGGGAATGAGAAAACACAGAGGGAGGTTGCCTTCAGCCATAGAACTGGTGAGACAAATACTAAAGAACTGGATGTGTTTTCATTTAATTTGAATTTTGATACACCTACACCCTGGAGAGGGGCAGAATTTTTTGTATCACTGACAGGGATTTTTTAGAAGTGTAGCTGGATGATGGGAAAGAAGCTGCTGGTTGTTGTAGCTTAGCTTGATAGAATTCACCAAGGATGACTTTGCTTCCTGTGATGAGTAGGCACAGGAGACATTTGATTGCTACTGAGGGGACTGTTTTTAATTCACTGAATACATTTGGGTTAAGAGGATGAGCTTTATGGGCCATCATATTAAAGTAATTTGGAACAATAATTTGAAGTATTACAGGGGAAGCTAGGTTTAGAGTGTGCTGATCATCAGGAAGAAACGTAGTCAGCACTCATAAAGTTGTAGTCGATGTAATACACATAGCTTTGCATGTGCACTGCATTGTATGCATTAAGCTGGGTATTTTTTAGTTTAGTAAAACAGCTTTACCTTAAAATTATTTAGCTTTAAGGTATACAAACATGAATTTTCGGGCTGAATGCCTGGGTCTCGAGAAACCTGTAGAAAGAACAATAAGAAAGATGTATCCAAAAAAGGTAGATAGTGGGAAATTAAATTAATTTCCAAACAATTAGCAGGAGTGCAGATATCCATGAGGTGCTATCTAGAATGGCCATAATGTGGAAGGATTTTCTTTCAAGGTATTAGTTATTTCTTTAGGAGAAACTGAATTTTTACTGAGAAAAAGGTTTACAAGGCTTACATTCAATATTAAGTACTTAGCATTCCAAAGGAATACCAGGTTCCTTGTCACTTTGAACAGTGCACAATAAAAGAACAAAAACTTTAATTTCTATTACTTACGTTTGTATGCAATCTCTGCATGTCTAAATTATTTAGCAAATTGTACAGCTAGCAATCCAAGACTGCATGATTCACTCGTGAGATTTCAGGGGGATTGGAGCATCGTGGGTAAGAAGTTACACATTAGAATGTGAACATTTGGGATCTCAAGAAGAACTGTAAATTTTCTAAACAGCTTAATGCAAGGAAAGAGTATTTACAGAGTTAGAAACTACCAAATAGTAGAAATCTGATCAAATTTACTTTTCCTACAGAGAAGCAGGGAATGGGGGCAGAGTTTCAAAGAAAGTAGGGCATGATGAGAGTTTCTGTCCAGTTATGTATGGTATTTAGGAGAAAATGCAATACAATTTTGTACATCAATATTTCTGCTTCAAGGAGTAACAAGAAAAGAAAATTACTCATATTATAATGAATTGAATGTGCGTTAGGTTCAAACTATAATTTCAATTGAGACGTGAATATCAGGAAAATATTTTTGTTCAAACAGCAAAGCTCATTGTGTGCAGACAAAGGACCTGGCACAGATGGAAAGACAAAAGTACCTTCTTCTGTCTGTTGAGTTATATATATATAACTTAGCACAGATGGCAGTTGGGTAGGAAATCTTTTGAAGGAAAAATACTTTTGAGTGATAAAACCAACTTGGAGCCATCTTCCATAGCACCTGTCTCAAGAGTGAAAGGGAAGGTGGTTTCCAAATGCAGAAGTTGTCTTCAAAATATATGCTGTTCATTTCTTTTTTTAAAATGAGTTGAGGACACTGCTGCTCTCTGATCACTGATTCTTTTCAGAAACATACATGCAGTAAACAGCTTGGACTTTGTTTTGAAGATCTGGGCTTCAATCAAAGTTGGCTTTAACAGGGAATGAAAATAAGAAGCTGCTATTTTCCAGCACTGTTTGAAATAAAAAAAATAGTGAAGAAATCATCACTCAAGAAATCAGACTTTATGGCTGTGTTCTGTTGAGTGGGCAGGGTAGTGTAGATGGGTGATTTACTGCAGACACTTCTGTTGTGGCATAATTCACTCAAAATAATGTGACTTATCACACATGCAGACTGGTAGCTTATTTCAACAGACACAGTTAAGTGCTAAATTGAGAACCATGGAAGTGAAAAAGGCTATCTTGAAGAGTCGGGGTGTTTATATATGATTATTGGCCTGTGCTCAGATTTAGAGAAAGGGAGATTTTACTGACATTGAAGACAGTTGAAGGAACTACCTAAGCACAGCCAGGTTTATATAGGCCCTGTGAAGAGACCTAACATGGTGTTTGCAGCAGGCTGTGTATGTGCTTGAGGATGCTGGTTGACAAACATTTCTTCTACAGCCTTAGGCTGTCCTTGCCCATGTCCAATTTCTGACAGATGCCAGGGCAATAGTTTGTGGAAATGCGCAATGAACAGGACCAGAAACTTCATGCAGGTGATGAACTCCATTTTCTTTTCTTCTTTGACTATTTTTCAGACATGCCCATTTCCTAATGTGGATTACCACATGGCAGTCTATGTACTCATTCAGAAACATTTAAGAACACAACTGAGGGGCAAGAAAAAATGCAGAAAGTTAGAGGTTATTGCTCAGACCAGTACTGTTTACATTTGTTCACTTATATTCACAGACACTCAGAATTTCCAAGCATGTTGTTATTGGTAAAAATAGCTTGGCAACGTATTGGTTCTATAATTTCAACTAATAAGGAGAGTTCTTAAATCCCAAGGATGCCTGAAGGAGAGTGAATAGTAATAAAAATGTGTCAGTTTACAGAATTTTAAAAATGTGAACACTCAAACACACATAGAAATTAAGAATATATTGGAATTCTGAGAATATGCACATTTTCAAATTGAAACATGGAAGAACTTAGTTACTGAAAAGGTTGATCAACCCTGTAAAGATTTTTCTCAGCTTCTTTGACACGTGTTCTGATTAGTCTCTTGGAGTGAAGATGAGGGTTTAATATTCAGATTTTTAGGAACACAGCTCAGAGATGAAAAGTAATTTTAGCTGTTGTGGGTAAATGCTCACATAATTCAGAATTTAATTCAAGGGACATGCAGGAAAACCAGAGATACATAGATATAGGTACACACCATGGAAAGGAAGATTTCAAAATTGTTTTATTATGAGTCTAAAATAGAGAATTATACTGTCTTCATTTGGATATGAAAGATAGTTTTGTAAAAAGAATCAGTGAGTTTTAATAGGCAAATTTTATTATCACTAAGAAAACTTTGAACTTAGCTGTCAGTGGATACCATTTTAGTTAAAATATTTATGCATTAAGGAAATAATTGCTCCTCTGCTTATGTAGCTACCATCTACAAATTTTAGGGTTTTATTTGGGATTCTGAATGGATCCAATTACAATGGTAGGGTTAAGGTTTCCTGCTTGCATATGCTCACTGATCTTCATCTTTAGAAGCTGATATGGGATCAGTATTATTTCATATAGACATTAGAGTTCTGGTTATGATATTCAACTTATATCCTACTCATATGTGAAAGGAATAAATTTTCCAGTATATCTGTAAGGAAAAAGGACAAAGACTGCAAGAGAAAGGGGGAAAGCGTATAACCTGTAAAGATGGTTTTCTTCTTTGGTAGTTGGATAGGAGCTAACTTGTTGTTAGGCAAACTGTTTTAAAGTGATTGTTATTTGGGTTTCTTTTTGTCTATTTGCTTGCTTGCTTGCTTGTTTCTCCTAGCTGGGTGAGATAAATTTGATCATGGTGTCAGGCGATCTCTTGTTGAGTTTATACAAGACCTGTATATGTGTCTGCAGGTGTCCCAGTGGAATTCAGAGTTGTACATCTCTCTGACATATGTCAACTTCTTCAAATACAAGGGAAAATACTTCATTTCTTCCAGGGGAATTTTGACATTCTTTTCATGTTTGGTCATTGTGAAATGCTTGTCAGAACTTTAAGTTTCATGTATACCACACCTTCCTTCCCACACAGGTTAGGTGAACCCTCAGCATTCTAGTCAGAGAATCATTCTGACATTCTTGTGTTGTCAGTTATATCAAAATTCTCTTTATCACCAAGAATAGTATTTTATTATTTTTCTTCTCAGGCTCTAGGAGACAAACAAGTGAAATATTTCTCTAAATTCTTTGACATTTTATTGTGTTCCATACATTGAGTTCAAAATATATTTTTCTACATTATTCTATTGTCAATTTTTTGTGTTCCTGGCTGCTTCTCTGGTGGAAAGATCAGCACTTGTGTCTGTCAAGTACATTAAAATTGCAGCATCCTGCCCTGTTATCACTGTGCTGTTGGCTTCACCTGTCCTTTTTTTCGTGGAGCTACCAGCAGCTATTGCTCACCTTCTTGCAAGAACTTCCATCAGATGTCTCCTGAAATTTTCTGTTACGTATTGCCAGACAATTTTTTTTACCAGATTTTTTTTTTTTTTTTTTTTTTTTTTTTTTTTTTTTTTATTTAAAAAAGTTTTTGTCTNGTCACAAAGGTTTCAGCCTTTTCTACATCTTCCTGGTGCTATTTTCTCTGTGGCCCTTACCAGTGATTCCCAATGTAGTATTTTGTCACACTTGCCACACTAGAAGCACCACACGAACTCTGACCCGGGTTCAACCAAGAGGACTCACTTTATTACATCACTGACTCCATATATATAGTACAGCAAGCAAGCCAAGTGATTGGTAAGCAAGGTCAACACCTCTCCAATCACATTGGTCAAGACAGGTGTCCATCAAGAGAACTCCTCCTCCATGAAAGAATGTAAACATCCATATTGTTTACAAGAACATGTGTGAGAACAAGAACTTTCAAAGGTAAACATCAGAAGGCTGAAAAAGCAGGGCGACAGTCTTTCAAGAAATATTAATCTGCTCTCACTGTACACGGAATTGCACTTCAATCACATGAACATAACTTGTGCTGCATTTCTGCTGGCATGCACCACGTGCACCCAGCATCTCCTTCACCTGGCAAGAAAAACAGAGCACATCCAGCACTGATCACAGCTGTTGTTCCCTCCTCATTCATGCACATGGCACAGAACTACTCCTCCAGAGATGATCATAGTTGCCCTCTGATCAGCCTTTCTAGATGGAGATATTCCAAATTTCAAATTTCAAAATTTCTCTACACTTTGTTTTCTGCCATTACAACACACTCCAGACACCTGATATGATCAATGACCCTCAAGGCTCAAGCTTCAAATTCTTCTACGGGAAACAGTACACATATCTCTCTTAAGTAGGCTATTCAGAATCATAGAAACCCAGACCATGAAAAGAAACAAACTAAAACAAAGTTCACCAAATCCCTTCATTTCCAGCAAC
Organism: Nicator chloris; assembly: GCA_013400495.1. NCBI lineage: Eukaryota > Metazoa > Chordata > Aves > Passeriformes > Pycnonotidae > Nicator > Nicator chloris. The sequence goes on from WAAE01022269.1 coordinate 69,681, forward strand.
AGTATTTACAGGTGAGATCTCAAAAAAAACATTTTAGTTATTCACTCATGATAGTCATTAACGATGTCCTTTGCTGTTGAGAGACTTCACTGTAAGTCAAGTAATAACATTTGCTAAGAGCTGTTAATTCCTTTTCCAAGTTTGTAATAAATAAGTAAACAGCAACAGCCTAATGCAGGATTTTTGACACATGGACCACAGAGGTTTATTTCTTTTAGCCTTACACTGTCCCACTATAAGTTGGTTTATGTATTAGTGAGTCTTTATATATTCTTGAGGTATTCTTTTTAATCCTTAGGCTTGTTTGAATCACTACTTACTTTGACATTTTTTATCTTTATAGTGATACAATAAAAATCAAGGCTTAAAAATATGGCACATGTTTTTTAACGAGGGTACAAGCAACAGCAATAAAGCAGGTAAGAAGGAATATGCATACATCAAGACCAGAAGGTCTGTGCTCTGACACAGTCACATCAAAGATGGCCCAGCCCTTTTCTCTCAACAGGAAGGCAGCAATAAAGATACCCAGAATAAGAAAATAAAGATGTGGGCAGCAGCCTTGCCTAAGAATTAGGGAGGACAAAAAATGCAAAACTGAGGTCATAGTCATGCCATGACATCTTAACTCCCAGGGCTCATAAAATAGTTTGTCAAAATGACGGCTTGTTGTGCCTGATCAGGACAAACCTAAGAGGCATCCCAAGGACTCAGGAGCTACTGTCCCCTGTGTCACACACACATGTGCACACGCAGAGTCCTGAGCAGACCACACACATACACATCTTGGTGCTTGTGACTTTGAGTGAATGTGTGAAATAGGAGTGAATTAGTGCAAGTGACTGAAATCAGTTTCGTTTAAAATAAATATAAGCATCCTCTTCCACGGTCTTGGACTGTATAACACTGATTCTTATACTTCCAAGGCTGCCATTTTTTAATGAGTTATGCCATGAGAATTTTCAGAATACTAACACAAAAAAAGCATAATATTCTTTATGAATATCATAACCTTGTGGGGAGGACTATCAACTGCAGTGAAGGCAACAGTATGAGGTAGGACTACAAGATCCTTTTCCACTCTCCATTTCTGGGAAGCGTGTTCCTTTCCCCCAGCAAAACCTCTACCTTCTCCTGCCTCTTTCCTGGGAACCCACAGGTAAGGCAGCTCTGCTCTGTTTTAGCAATTTTCCAAGGAAATGTAATAAATCCACTAGCTGCTACTGGGTGGAAGCACAGTTCTCTTTGCAGCCCTCTGCCTCTCCTCAGCTGGGGCAGAGGAGGCATGTACTAGCATTGCCACAAGGAGAAAGAAAAACTGGCAGAGGCAGAACAGAGCACAGCTCATCTGGACTACACAAGACAACGCAAAATCCACATCTATTTTATAATACTGTGGCATCTTAGTACTCAATCACTTTGAGCCCAGTGGCAACATAGATATTTAGAAGTACAGTTTATCATACTGTTGATAATTACTCATCACTGCTATCATTGCTAGATGATTAAAAGGAATAGATTTGTCTAGTTTGTGTCCAAGATGAGCATTCTCATATCCTTGGAATCAGAGGTCCATTCATCCCTCCAGAAGCAGTGAACCGAGTGTTGAGTAGTCTGTCCTTTGAAATGTGTAAAGCTGTTAAGAGAGCACAAAGTACGTTTAGCCAGCAATACCAGCTGGATGTGAGCCCATCCAGGATATACTCTGCTCAGCTGACAGCTGTTACCAAATCCACATCAGTGTTAGTCTCTAACTCTCTCATGTCTCATTCTGCCTGTCATCGACGCCTTTGTTTCGCTCTGTAGGAGGGAAGGACAAAAGATATAACATAGGGACAAATGTCTGGTGGGTACAGAGCTAGGACGGATTTGCAGGGTGGCAGGTATTTAATATGATATGCACACCACATTAGACAAGCTATTGAGCAGTGGGAAGTCCTTGTTATGCCATAAATTGTATCCTCGCACCAAAGAGTAAATTACTTCATGGTCATCCCATCTGTCAGTCCTCCTCATCTCAGAAGACAGCTTTTTGTCTTTTTGTTTACTTTTTTTTTTCCATTTTCTGTCTACTGTAAGAATCAGACTTGTGACTGGTACATGTCTTACGTTAAAACTGATTCAAATGAGTCTGCCGCTGCAACAGGAGAAAGTCCTGGTCTCTGCCACAAGAGTGTAAGTGGAGATGGAGACTGGATAGCAGAGCTTGCCAACACAGAGCAACAAGGGACACAATGGCTGGACAATCCACAAGGAGACACATTACTGGGTGCCCCATCTGTACTCTGACATTTAAATTCCTCCCATAGCAAGTGGGAGTTGGAGGGTAAAAGACCTTTACTGCTGGGGAGCCAGAACAATTTTTAAACATCCGCATCTTTAAATCTTCTTTTTGGAAGTCAACATTAGATTTTACGGGGTTAACAATAAACATGCTTTACAAAACCCCAAATTTGCTCTTCAATTCAGATCAGGAATGTGAAAAGCCTACTATTTTGCTGTCAGCAAAAATCAATGCCAGCCTTCAAAGGAACAAGTAGTAGCCTTGCTGTTGTTAGGTGGTGATCTAAGGCAAGCCAAGCTTTCTAGAGAGAGATACAAGCTTTTGATAAACCAGATAACATAGTTAGTTTATAGACATGCTTTGGGACTCACAAATCTCCAGAGCAGAAGATCAGACATGAGCATGATCTTGGGTAGCCACAAGCTTGTCGCTTACCGCAGTCACATCCTTTGGTCTAGCTAAGGCTGTTTTGCTCTCCCTCATCGGCCTGACCGAGGACGGCCGGGGCGGGAGCCGCGTCCCGGGTGTCTCAGCCCGGGACTGGAGGGCGCTGCGCTGCCGCCCCACGGCGGTCCGGGCGGTCCCACACGGCTGCCCTGTGCCCCGCGCGGGGAGGGGCGCCGGGAGCTCGCCGGCCTGGCTCAGCCGCCGCTGTGCCGAATGAAGGGCATCATCCCGTGGCGCCCGTCCCCAGCGCCCTCTCCTCCCGGGAAGGCAGCGGGGAGCCCGGCCCGGCTGTCTCACAGCGCCGCATCTCTCGGTCACCCCTGTCCTTGTGGGCGCCCACACGGCTCCCCGGGCCGCAGCGCCCGCGGCCGCCGGCGCCTCCCCGAGGCCGCCCGGGCTGCGGCGGTGACAGGGGCTCCAAGCCCCTCGCCCCGCCGNGCTCAGACCCCGCCGCCGCGGAGCCGCCGCCGCGGGGCGCAGCAGGTACCGTGCCGGGGGAGCCGCCGCCGCTGGGGCCGGGCTGCACCTGCAGGGCCGGGCATTGAGATGGGATCCCCCGCTCGGACAGGGGCGATGGGAGCGGGGCCGCGGGCGGGCCTGGCCGCGGCGGCTCCTGAGGGGTGGCCGCCGGTGCGGAGCGGAGGGACCGTCGGGGCTCTGGCGGCGGCCGCCGCCGTCCTGGAGAAGGGAGGCTGCGCTCGGGGCACCCTGAGGTGTCCCAGCCCGTGGCCTTCGGGGCGGCGGGCAGGGCGTGGGCGGCCGCCCGGGCGGGCTGCGCTCCCTCCGTTCCCACCGAGCAGCTGGACAATAGCGGGAAATGCCCGAGGTACCCTCCCTCACACCTATCATTCCCAATATTAAATGGCTGTGGAGTTTATGTGGGAAAGGGTATAAAATTTTGGCCCCACTTGTCATGGAGACGAGGTAGGAAAACCTCCCAGGGACTCGCCGTGGTGAACAGCATCCTGGCTAATTCCCACAGGGACAGTTTCTCAGGTGGGAAATAGCATTAATCTTGCATGGATCTCTGGTTTCTCGGTGGAACAAAGTCCCGATGGTTTTTCCAAGAGTAGCATATGCAACTGATTCTGTGACGTACGGTTTTCTGTTCGATAATACGATTTAATCTTCTGTGTACTTGGCCATCCCACTGTCATCTCCTCAACCCACTCTGTAAAAGCTCCCAGAGAAGTAGGTCAGTGTCTCCAGATGATGTTTCTATTAGACACTGGTGAGTTTCTGCACTGCCGGCTGGCTAGAAGGCAGCATTGTTACCCTCCCGTTTATGCACATACTGAATGAGCCGAGCTTCAATTATTCATTCTGATGCTATTGCAACCTTCTGCAGTTTCTCTTCTCCAGGGACATGATGTGTAACAAGAGTTTGAAACACTTCGCCAGTGAGGCTGCAATCCTATCTGGGCATATGGCAGCTGTTTGCTTGTCTAGCCATTTTTAAGGGTTAATTTGTAGCACTAGGAGGTATGTCAAGGAAGAATGAAGATTCCCAATAGAGCAGCATTACCCCGTGCATTCCTTCTGTTTCCCTCTAAAAAGCTGTAATTCGAAGTGCTGAGTGGTTCGTGGACTAGGCTCTACAGATGAGTTTTGTGTTTTCCATCTGGAAGAAGCAATGCCTTCAGAGGGCATTTGGTTACCATAATGGAGAACCTATGACTTCAATATAGAATTGGTTTAAATCTGATAATTTGTTGCTGTTATAGACATTTGCTGTTTTGTTGGTGAAAAACAGATGCAGAAATAAAATACATTGGAACCAGAGATTTGGCACCAAAACTCGGAACCCTGTTTGTTGTTACTTATGTTTTAGTTGTGTTGTTGTTATTTATATTTTAATTGTGTAATCATCTATCCATTGTACTGTGCTCTCCATTCTTAAACTATTAAACATTCATATTTTCCAAGTACAGAAAGCTGGGTGGGCCCACAATGGCAGTAGCTATACTTGTGAAAAAACAGGATACCTACCCTGTAACCTGTGGTCGTGTTGTGTATGATAGCTTTTATAGTCTCCATTTTAATAAAAGGTGTATTTTGGAGGAGCAGCAAGGCTGCCTGTTCATCACCAGCTCTTGGAAGACTTACTCTTGTATAAAATAGTGACCTAGATAAACACAGGCACAGAGAAAAATGATATGTCAAAGGTGTAAAGAGACAAGATTGTCTGAACCTTCTGTGCAGAGCACACTGTTATATGGAGACCAAAGAAAAAGAGGCCAGTGCTAGCAGGAAGTGGCAGTGAGCCTCTGAGTGATCACTGTCCTTGTGCCAGAATTTCATCCCATTTTATGGTTAGTTATAGGCATTGAAATGAACTGGTACTGGTAGTGACAATAGATTTCCAAGGAGGTGAGTACCTCTGAGAATATAATATTTTCAGCTGAGAAACGTCTCCCTCCAAGAGGTACTCATCTCTGCATTGACTTTTAGGCAAAAGAATAGAGAAAAAAATAGGGTTTAAAATTGCTGTAGTTGTACAGATGCTGAAGTCTAGGGCTTTGTTATCAGCATCTGAGATCAGATGTTCGGATTTGGTGGGTTTTATTCCTGAACTCTTCCATGCAGCCACCTTTTTAAATCACCAAACTATGAAGCATGCATTTTACTCCATGGTGCACAGTTAAGGAAAATGATGTTCCACTGAATTACAGTTTACTGACTAGTCTGTAGGAGTGAGGTTCTTTGTACTGTCTTGGACAACACATTAAGGCCTGGCAATTTGATGGTTCATCTTACAATATTTGAAATACTGGCTCTGATTTTCACCCAGTAGAAATTAAAAGCCTCTTACTTCTCATTTGGTACTGAGAAATTTAGTATAAATCCTGTTGGCCAGCCAATCCAGGCAGAAGTAAAGTCAGGACTTTGTTTTTCCTTTCAGCTTTTCTGTACCTTTTGCTTTGACCCTCTCCTAGATAAGGAAATTTGTGATGTTCAAATGAGATAAGCCAGAACTGCACAACTGCTGTGCTGCTGGTGTTCTGCGGATACTAAGTCTATCCCTGAGTTCTTTCTTGTCCCTGTAAAGCTTCTCTCTAGTTGCATGCTTCCTCCAGACAGGTTAGAGAACAAAGGAGGAATTCCTGCTGCATCTAATCAAAGGTCTGAGGTTTCCAGCAGAGGTAACACTGCCAGAATCAGATGATCACAGAGCAAGCAGTAAGTGACTACTCCAGAGGCTAATAATTGATTACTAGAGCCCCATTGGGAAACAGGGAAAATTTATAATTTCTCCCTCTTTACCCTCCAGCTGGCTAATTTGCACCATGCATGTTTTCTGCTGTTCCAGGGCCTCAGCCACAGTGCCAGGAAAACTGTCCATATTGGGTTAAGGAATCTGGGGGCACTGTGGTAATGACTACTGGAATAAGTCAGGGCTAGAAGAGAGAGTTAAGCCTCTGTTGTCAGAAGGAATAACAGATCATCTTTATTCCAATGTCCACAAAGGCTTACTGTCTGCGATGTGCCTGCTTCTGACTGTCATGGCTTGAATTTAAGCCCAAGGAAAAGATCCTGCAGTCATTGGTCAAGAGCAGATGCAAAGGAAATGTTCAGCCCATTGAAATCAACCAGCTGCCTTGGTGCTGCCCTTGAAGCGTATGCTGCTGTTGTATCTACAGTGAATGTAATAAATGTAGGACATTTCTATCATATCCCTAAATCTGTGAAGGGAAATGGTCACATCTTTCCCAATCATTTTGTCAGCAGCTTCTAACAGAATTGGCTTCTGTTCAGTTTACATATTAAAGGCTATTTGTAGAATAAGAATGAGAAATTTCATTTGGGTTTTGGGTTTTTAATGTAAAAGTTGAGATTCTTGACTATGGTTGCACATTAATAGCAAATATTTGTTTCGGTGAGGCATGGGGCATAGCAGGTGAAGGAGGCTATAGACTAGGTAAACACGATTATCTGAACAGTCAGATCTTCTTTAAATAAAATCAGAATATTCAGAGCTCATTTGCTCTTATGCTTTTAGTATGTACCAGTCCTTCAGAGAAGCCACAAGCTGCTTAACACTGACACAGTAGCTGCATTGGGGTGTCCTGGACCTGTTTTTATTCAGTATTTTCTTGGAGGACCTGGGTGGTAATATAAGGAGTGGGTATATCACATTTTCCAGGGACATAAAACTGTGACACTTGAAATATGCTGGAGGAAAATACTAGAATTCAAATTTTTTCTAATAAATTGGAAGACCTTCTAGGAAAAGACCTGAATGAAATTCAGTAGGGATAAATACAAGGTACTACAATAAGACAGAAATTACCAGCCAGATAAGCACTAGCCAGAAGTAAATGACTAGGTTGCAACTCCACAGAAAATAATCTGTTATGATAGATCACAAGCTGAACATGAGTCAATGTCATGCTGTTGCAAATAAAGGCAAGCATCTTGCTCAGATATGTAAAAGACATGAAAGCCTGGAAGACATGAAGCAATCCTTTTGCTCTGAGGCCAAAGCCTCGGCTTGGGGGCTGTGCTGAGTTTTGGTTGTTGCACTTTGAGACAGGTGCAATTCAATCGGAGGGAGTCCAGGGGAGGACAGCAGGACACATCAAAGGCCATAAAATGTGACCTGCAGGATGATTTGAAATAACTGTAATTTTTAGACCAGAAATTTGACAGGGGAATATAACAGTCTTCAGATGAAAAAAAAAAAAATAGAGGAGGGAATGGTCTTTTCTTTGGGCTCACGGTAGATGGAGCAAAATGCAAGAAGCATCGGAAAGGATGATTGTTTTAAACTACAAGAATAATTTTCTAGGACCTAGGATAATAAAAACAGTCAGATATTTGATATAGGGAGGTTCTGAAGACATTTTAAGAACAGGTTATACAATTATCTGTGAAGAATCGAATAAGGCTACTGATCCTATAATGGGAAAGCACCTTGGACTGTTTAATGTCTTAAGTTCTCCTCTAGACTATTCTTCTATCATTTTATGAAGGCGGACATTTCATGTGAATGAAATAAAAGAAGTCTGCTGGCCCTTTTCTGATGGTTGTCTGATTTCCAGGCGTAGCACAGACCAGCTCTTTCTGAAAAGAGCCTGAAAGAAGGGTAAGAGCTTACTAGAAGACAGTTAGAAGAGGTCTCCTTTTTTGGAAGAAAAGGGAAGGAATGGGACATTCTGATTTCCTGGGAGCAGATGCCTGATTGAGTCTATGGCTGTTGAAAACAATACTATGGAAGAAGAAAAATTAATCAAGATTAGCAGTTAGTAAAATTATCCAAACTGAAAATACAAACTCTTCTAGTATTTTATTCCTTGAATGAAAGGGTATAGTCTAAAAATGGGTTTTGGAGGTAAAATGAAATAAAATATGGAATTCAGAATCAGAATAAAATAAGTCATAGTCCTATGGTTTATATTTTTAGGCATTTATCCAGGGAGGGAAAATCTAGGTCCTGTAGTATTCATGGTTTAACATTTATTGTTTAATATAAATGGAACAGACAGTCCCCTGTGCATGGTGAAAAATCCTGAATCTCTGTGAGGAGACAGGTAGAAAGAAAAAGACAGCAATAATCAACACTTTTGGATGCTGAAGTGGTGGGCTGCACATAAGATCCTGAATAGAACACACTCTGAGTCCAGCCAAATAATTTTTTAATCCTCTAAAGGGAGAGGGATTTTTCTCTCTCCTCTGGCTTTAGACCTTTTCACTCAGACAAAAAGAAAAGCTCTTAAAGAAGTTAAAGACACACTGGAAGGAGTGGAAGTGTTTTTATACCAAGCAGGCAATAGGGAATTTTTTCCGTGAAAACAGGTACTCTCTGGGACTGAAAGACTGCAAAGCAATTGCTGGAAAGTGTGATAAATGAAAAATCTGTGTTTCCTATTTTTACTAAGGAGAAAATGAAGAGTTCAGGTGCACTTTTTAGTAGCCTGTTTTCATGGGGCTGTTGCTGAGTGAACATATTAGCATAATAATCTCTTGTAATTTAAACACTCTTACACTGGAATTATCTATAAATTGATGGAAATCCTAATTTTTTATTTACTCTGGGACACATGAGCACAAACTGTGACACTATATAAGCAGTGATGGATTTTCCCCCTCCCTCCATCTCCCATTACTGCTGGAACACCTTGGGAAAAATAATTATATGCTTAGAAAGCCAGCCACTTGATGCCCCAGATATTTCAAAGTGAATTTACATCCCTTGCACCCAAGGACTGAGCAGTGCTTGACATCAGCTTGTACTGCTTTGCCTGAGTTTATTTCATCATTCCGCTTCCTATCCTTGCTTTTACTGTCTTTACTTCTCAGATGAGTATATGAAACAGTATTTGAGAGACACAAAGACTATCCAAAAGAAGGCTTACTGTGATCCAGTGCTAAAGGAAATTTAGCTTTGGAACAAGGTGGTTCTGGAAGGAGATAAAGCAAATATAGCTAACGTAAAAAAAATCCTATTTTTACTATTAGGAGGAGACAACAAGGTGAGGGGGTTATTCTCCAGGAAACTTGTGGGGAAATCTGAGACAGGCTGTGCAGAAAAATACTGAGCATGCTGGAGGGGATTCTGCAGATGGTAAATGTTTCTCCTGGTGGAAAATGTTGGTAATTATCTTGAAAAGGAGAGGTGTTAAACAGAAGTAGCTACAAGGAAGGTAGGACACTGAAAGAATTTGAATAGAGGAAGCACTTTCTTGAACTGAATATGAATGTTTGGGTTTAGGGTGCATGACTGGAATTTCTCAGTGTGGCTGTGAGGAAATTGTGTAGGCTGTTGCAAATGGCCCTTCTTTCAGTATGAGCTGTGTATTTAACGCAAAGTAATTATATCCGAGCCTGCTTTAAATGAAGCATCTGCATAGCAGGGTTCAGAGCAGCCATAACCTTCATGTTCTTTATATTATGTCCAACTAGAGTCTGAAAGTCAGGTAAAACCTGCCAATGCATTGCTGCAGTTGTTATTTGAGTATTTTAACAAAATTCTTTTCCTATAAGCAAAATCAGAGGCATCAGCTTCGAGCTGTCAAAGGCAATTGTGCCTGGGAGGAAACCGGCTGGTCACGGAGATGAGCCGGGCATGTGTGAGCACTTGACAGGCACTGAGCGCTTCTCGCTGTGAATGAGGAGCTGATGAGTGAACAGCAGTGCCCAGCAGCGCTTTTTGATGGCAATGCCAAAGCCTTTTGCCAGCAGCTCCCCAGTGCAGATGGAGTTTTACAGAAATGGTCACACAAGCATTTCTGCTGCCACTGTGACATTTTTTAAATACTGGAAGCAATATAAAGCTAGAAAGCAGATATTGGAAAAACCTTGTAGAGGTATGTGTGTATTGAGGGCATTGTTCAGGAATGCTTCTCCCTGTCCCTCCATCCAGGGCCGTAGATTCTGCTTTGTAGGCGGCAGCACCTCTGTGTCAGATTATCACAGAAAAATCCAGGTTTAAAAACTTGTGAAGTGAAAACTTGATTTATGCAGGGTGTTGGGGAGGAACTTCACAGTTCCTTGTTGAAAAAGATGACAAGCTGATTAAGTCAATGGACCAAAATATACTCAATGTTTTAAAAGTGGAAGCAGAAACTGTGGTTTTCCCGAAGATATCAATATCAACTCACAGCCTTGGGTTGCCTCATTTGCAACAGCTATAGCCTTTTGAGAAACAATTGCTAGTAAAATGGCTAAAAGATTGAAAGACCTCAGGTTCCAGATGTCTATAGATCTTCCTCAGAGAGGTCTGGTCACAAGGGATTTGGCAGGAGAGACCACTGAAAATGGTGAACTACACATTGCTGATTGTGAAGTGTCAGTATTAATAAGCATGACATTTACTAACCCTGCTGATTTATTTTGCTGCTTATAATTGTGTATCTGTAGATATAAAAGAAAGAGTGCTAGTGGGCCAACTATTGGATAAACCTGATTCATTAAAAGCAATTGATATTGAAGGTCACTATATGTATTGAAGAATTTAAATGTTCATCAAGAACTTCTGTTCCATACCAGGGGAAGTCTCTATCTCAAACTATCTCCACTGTCTGGTGACAAAAATGAGGGTAGTCCCAGGCAGTGATTATTCTTTCAATGATTGTTTCTTGATCTGTCTATCAGTTTACTGGGTACAAAAGCAACAGGATTATCATGTCTAATAGGAAGAAATTCTTTCCTGTGAGGGTGATGAAGCACTGGAACAGATTGCCCAGTGAGGTTGTGAATGTCCATCCTTGGAAGTGCTCAAGGCCAGGTTGGATGGGACTGTGAGCAACCTGGTCTGATGGAAGGTGTCCCTGCCCATGGCAGAGGGTTGGAACTAGTTGATCTTTAAGGTCTCTTCCAACCCAAATCATTCCATGATTCTATGATCCAGTTGGATGGTTGGAGAACAGGACCAGAAAAAAGAGTCATTAGCATATGTGGACTTTGACTGACACCCCTTTTTCCCCACACAGAGTTTTCATTCTGGAATAATACTGACCTTTGCTGAGTGCATGGTGCTTGTTCTCTGGCTCCAGGTCTGTGTCCTGACCCAGCAGGAGGAGGGGCAGAAATGAAAGTTCCAGAGCAGAGCTGAAGGATATGTGGATCTTAATGCCTTTTATCACCTTCTCCACTAAACTAGAGCTCCGTGAATTTCCAAATTGAGATGTTGCCGCATGTTGACAGTGTAGACCAGCACTGCAGCGTAATTCAGTGTTCTCTGAGTTTCCTTACAGTAATGAAACAGCACGGCATGAAAAGAAATGAATGTGGGGTTTTGGCTGAGTGTGATGGCAGATGCTAAAAGACAGCATGTTTTCCTGACTTACCTGTCAAGACACGCTGAAAAACTCGCAAGGAAAGCAGCATTCCTGTAGGAAAATGCCCCAGTACATGGAGAGTTTTTTCGGATAGATTTGCAAAGCCTACTGTCAGAAAACAGTAGTCAGTAGCATGTGATGTTTTCTCAAAGTGTATTGTGGTGTAGCCTTTGATGGATAAAATGACCAAAGCAATGTTTCCATTGATAAAACATAGCGTTAGAAATTGATTGATCAAGCAAAGTAAAACTAATCTTATCCTTTCTGAAAGTTGTCTGTTAACTGCAGGTAATCAGGATGGAGACCAGATTTACCCAACTTCTGAAAATTTTTGGATTGCTAAATCAGCTCATAGCAGACAGTGAGCTCAGACATAACAATGAAACAAAAATGGGGTTTTTTTGTCATGGCATGTAATCCCAGCTGGCACTCAGCTATCCATTAGTTCCCATAGGGGACCACTGCTGGACTCCACAGGTTTATCCTAACTTGAGATTTGATGATTAATCAGAAAGAACCAGCATATTCCCTCTAGCTTTTACTCAGGTGGAAGATGTGGCAGGTTTTAGAGAAATGACTGGAGGGCAGGATTCCAGTGATTGAGGGAAGGGTTTGAAAACAACTTCTCCAGGTGCAGAGTTCCAGGAAAAAATGACGAATATTTGCCCACTGAAGTGAGAATGAGAGAGAAAGTGTGTCTATGCAGCTATAAAAGAAAATAGAAAAGAAAAATCTAGAACTTGTTCTTTGTTTGATTAGGACCTTACATTGCAGTTAAATTAAAATCATATATGGGCTGATACAAAGTGCAGGAGCACAGACTCACAGAAGGAAAATTGAGGACATAAAACCATTACAGAGAGGACAGTGAACAAGCCTTGAAAGCACACCACAGATTCCAGTATCTCTTGTAACATCATCACAATTTCCGGGACAACAGTCTTCAACAGGAAGGTGTAACACAAAAGTTGCAATTCTTGGAATGTATAGAGTCAAAATTGCTTTCCTATTTGCTACATCTTTGTGGGGCTTAGGTTCCACATATTTCTATTAGTTCCTGGACAAATAAACCTACTGCTAACAGTTGTTTTCAAGTGAGGAAATGAGAGAAGAACACGAAAGAATCACTGCAAGATTTTGGCCAACTGGTGGTGCCATAGCATGCTGCTGGATGACTGGGAATGTGAATGAAAGTCAAAGGCAACAGGGAACAGGAAGGAAAGCCTGTACAGCCTGTGTTTAACTGGAATGTTTACTCTCATCCTGATGACCTTTACTTTAATGTCTCTAAGAATTTGTTACAACTAAGGATTAAAAGAAAATTGACAAATACAGCATCAACTCTGAGAATAGCCCGGGAACCTCATCTTCTGGTGAGCATGATTGGAGGGTGAAAATATTAATTCAGCTGCACTGAAGCAAACTGTTGCTTAGGTCCATGAGGAAGGTGTGGATCAAAAAAAGTCAAATGTCTGCTTATACTGTAGGTATATTTACCTACAGTAAAGACCCACTGATGGTCTCTGAACTGTTGCTGGAGTTTCATTTGTTAGCAGAGGGAATGGAGATTTTCCTGAGAGCTAAACTTTACTTCACTGGAAGGAAGTAGTTTAGAAACACTGCCAGAAAAAGCTAGGATGTGTAACAATAAAACAGAAAGAATAAAGGGGTTAGAATTCGAGTTGATTCCGGAGTACTGATTCCAGTGTCATCATGCCTACCTAGTGTTTCCACTTTGTCACTCACAGCTCAGTTTATCCAACTGAGTTCAAAGCAGAGAATTTTTTTTAAATGTCCCTAAGGATTTGAACTATCCTGCCACTTCAGGAAAGCCTTAATAAGCTTGTGATCAGTGGGGCTGTCCAGTTTTTCTTTGTGTATGAACCCTCTAAAGTCCCCGTGCTTCATATGTTATTGGGGAAAATTATTTATCTTTTTCCTGTACAAACTCTTACTAAAAGAGAAAAATAACAGCAGTAGTCTGGGATGCTGAACCCATCTGCATTTTCCTTAGGTTCCCAGTTTTTGTCTCCAACCTAGAAAAGTCTTTCATAAACACTTCTAAATTTTCTTCCTCATTACCTCTTAAGAGTTTCTGATTTGTATAGTCATTGCCTTCCTCTTCACCTCCTTTAGCACTACTGTGGTACTGACTGCGTCTTGCTTGTTCATTCCAGTTTTGTCAGATGATGAAATAAAACCATTTTATTTTGTAGAATCATAGAATCATGTTATGGTTTGTGTTGGAAGGGACCTTAGAGATCATTTAGTTGCAACCCCTGTCGTTGTAGGACACGAA